>PXNZ01000082.1:0-279149 GCA_003012085.1 Trichoderma brevicompactum
GGGGGGGGGCGGCCTTGGGATTTGGGACCTTGTCTGGGGTTTCATCTACGACGGCTGGGCTCCTTCTTTTTTTCCCTTCCTTTTTATTCTTTTGTGTGAAATATACTTGCAGTGATTGAGTTTGCGCTTGGTGGTTTCGTCCAGCGAGATTCCTTTTCTTGCTAGCATCAGCTATAGGGCACGCGTGTTGATACGTTGGATTGCTATTGCTATTGCTATTGCTGCTTCTTTTTTCTTCTTGTTACTCTATTCATTCATACACGCCACATTCCGCAATGGCGGCGATAGACTCAACCGCGACCCAGGCCCTGACAAAGCCAGCCGTCCCCGTCGTTACCTCATTTCCCTTCAATCCTCTAACTACAACCTTCACTCGTCCTGCTGATTGCGACGGTGTCTTTGTGTCGACTTTCCTCTCTGGAATCGATTTCTCCACATCCTGCCTCCCAAAAGGCTTCCATACCGATCAGACTTCCTACTTCTCGCCGGGTCTAGTTTGTCCCACGGGCTACTACTCCGCCTGTCACGATAACATTGGCGCAAAGACCATCACGACTGTAACATGTTGCCCAACCTTTGGTGATATATCACTTTCATGCGTCACAACGAGTACTCTGAGGAGTGTCTGGTCGACATTGTTCTGCACGTGGATTGCGCCTGGAGGCGATGGCACAACGCTCCCCATAACAGTGAGCAACAATGGCATTACAAGTACTGTGACGGGATCTTTCACAGATCCCGGAGGATTGAACGCTTTTGGTATTCGAATGGTCTACCAGAGGACCGATACTCAAATAACAACCATGGTAACGAGGTCGAGGAGCACAGCGACGACAGGCACAAGGCCCGGTGGACCAGGGAAGACGAGCGGTTCAGGTTCCAGTGACTCATCGTCTGGCTTAGGGACGGGAGCAAAAGCCGCGATTGGGGTCGTCATACCGCTTGTCGTGCTCGGCTTGTTGGCTGGTCTTTTTATCTGGTGGAGGAAACGACAGCAGTACAACAGAGTAACTCAGTCAAATCTGCCTACAGAACTTCACAGCCAGGAGAGAGCACCGCCGAGCGAACTAGCGCACGAAGGTGGAATGATAAACAAGCCCTATTATGTGGCCGAGGTGCCTGCGGAGGAACCTCCGGCGGCGGAACTTCCAGCACCACTAAGGTGAGGACGTCATGAAAATTGACTGATGGGGATGTGGCCATGGATGTTTGGTCGTGTACTACCATTGTCTCTGGCCGGGGGATGGAGGATTTATACCATTGGGGCGTTTAAGAAGATTACTTACGAAATGACGGATTGGGTTTGCTTCTTCTTTTTTTGTTTCTCTTCTTTCTTCTTATATAATCTGTTTATGAGGGACGATATGATTGTATGCGCGTCATATGGGGGTTGTAGAGCTTTCTGAGAGGAGGTGTGGGAGAGATGGCAATGCTAGAGGCTGGTTGTTTGTGGCATGATCGAGCCAGCCTCCGAGGCAATGCCAGAATGAGCGCTCTAGAGTTGGTGTGAGTCTTGTAGCGATACAAAACGACTGTATTTAATCCAAAATGGGAAATACTTATAGATGTTCTTCTTCGTTTATCGTTGACAGGACTGTTGCTTTGGATTTGTTACAATTGTGATACGGGGATAATTGATAGACCCCAAGCTTTAAGAAGAATGTGTCGAGTTGCCCTTCAAGCTACGCTGAATCGCCATTTTGTGATAGGAATTAAATGTATGTTTTGCTATTGGAGTTGGTACTACATTGGTAGATCATGGTGAGGTCTTCATAGATGTATTTATAATCATACCTGACCCCCCCCTTCTCTCCATAGTATCCATCTAAAGCTCAACATGGCGCGCACTTGGATTAAATCCATGTAATGTCATGCGCCTCTTAGCTACCGATGGATTGCTCTTAGAATCCTGCTAGAGGTCCCCACGTATTTTGATCGTCGATGGATCCATTGCCTCATCATTCGACATGGAGTATTTCACGCATTGACAAACACTGCTGACGTGCATAAGCTAATCGAAAGTTAATTGCCTCAAATACTACCTGTCAAAGCATTATTCTGCCTAAGGAGCTCATGTATTGAATGCTTTGCGGACCGTCGGCGGGCTATCGGGGGCGTTGCTACAGCGCCGTCCGGGTATCCGTACGAAGTAAACCCAAACAAGACATGATCAATATATCCAAGATGAGGGGCCACACGCACATCAGCCTAGAAACTTCTATTTTAAAAGCCTATCTAACATGTTCTTTTAAATCTCTTTTCCCTCCAAGGCACTGCACTGCCAAGCGCTCGGGAGGATCACCTCTCCTTCGGTCCCGAGATGAATCTGGCGTGAGCCAATCAGACCACAGGAAACACTTCCTGAAACAGCACTGCTCAACACCACAAGCCGCCCCCAATGGATCTGCATCTCGGGACCGAGGCTAAATAGATCGATTATGAGCAGATGTCTTACGGGAAAATAGTCGCATGGCAGTGTCGGAACTGATGCTGATTTGCTGGGCTTGCAGCATTTCCCCTTGCGTCCTTCCATTTATGGCATCGGTTCCTCGATTGAGTGCCTTGCTGAACGATGCTAACAAGGTGTGTCCGGAACTCGCGAGCTGTGAATCTCGTCAGCTGTGGGCGGTGCTACCCACTGGATATTATTCTCGATGCTACTCTATGAGCTCAGAAATGAGGCCAATTATAGAAATCTTGTGATGCCTCGGGAGCAATGGCATCAGTTCGGTGCCGAAGCAAAGGGCCAAGACAGTTTTGATGATGAAAGACAATGTAGAAACAATCCTTCGAAGCAAAGAGTCTCACCAAATGGATTCGTTGTAACCACAGAATGGAGCTCTGGTTTGCCATTGGGATACTCAGGATAGAGGCATTGCTCGTGAATGTGTCGCCCCGTGTATGCATCATCCTTGATTAGAGGAAGGAACATGACCGAGGGAAGGCTTGGAAGTTGGTCGAGACTTGGTTCCTCCAGCTTTAACCTGGGCATCACGATCTCACTCAACAACTGGGCTCAAGGTCAGGGAAAAAAAGTATATAAACGGGGAGTCATTCTCTCCAAGAATCGACACTTCTCAAGCCTCATCACAATAAAGCAAACGCACAAAAGACATCATCCTCTTATCTAAAACCATCCAACCCACAAACTCCTCCATTCATCATGAAGTGGTACATCAGCATCATTGCCCTCTACGCATCTCTCGCCACTGCCTCCCCAGGCGCCGTGCAGGCCATCAATTTCCCAACCAGCCAAGAAGAATCAGCCAATGTGGCTGCGCGCGGCCTCTGCTCCAACAATGACAATGCTTGCTGCTGTGCCTGTGCCTGTGCCAATGCTTGGCCATGCGTCGGATGCACTGGTGTAAGTGATTCCGAAAGAACGCGGAGTGTATACTTGACTAACGATGGTGGGAACCACAGACCAAAGTTTGCCCGGCTAATTGTGTCTTCCATTAAAAGACGGGTTCAGATGGATAAAAGGAAATTGAGAATGGGTATCGGGTTATGGGAGGTATACTAGGGGATATGTAAATGAATGCTTGTACAGTATCTCAGATAGTCTTGACGACTGGATAGGCATTAGTCAATTACATGTCTTTCAAACACACCCGTTCTAAAACTTCTTCATAGAGAGTGACATTGAAGTTGCTTTTTAAAAAGCACTGTAGTTTATTCATTTGCTTTATGAATATTGATATTGTTGACACACAAGTCTTATACACACCCTATTGTTCCGTATAATATATATAATGAACCACCTGGACAAAACTTTTCATAGCTCATGCTTCTAGAAATAACGATAAAAGAAATGCTTCATAAAACTCTTACGCATCTTCATTGACCAAGACATATCGGTACTTGGCCTTTCCAAGATCCATGTCGATAATGGCGCGGTTGGCCTCGCTCATGGGCAGCTTCTCAACCCACGGCTTGATGCCCTTGTCGGCAGCGAGCTGGAGCATCTCGCGGATTTCATGCGGCGAGCCCATGAAGCTTCCAGTCAGCGATCGGCGCCCCGAGGCAATCGGCCCAGCAGCGATCTTGAATTGCCCGTCATCTGGCAGACCGAGCTGGCAGAAAATGCCATCGCGCTTGAGCAGGGTTATGTACTCGGTCAGGGGCATGTTGGAGCTCGACACAGAGCAGATGATGAGATCCAGTGACCTGGCGTGGTTCTTCGCCCAGCCTTCTTCCTCCGCTGTGGCAATGTATTCGTCTGCTCCAAGAGCCAGGGCATCCTCTCGCTTGTCTGCGCGGCGAGATATAGCCACGACACGCTTAGCATTCATAGCCTTGGCAAACATGACGCCAAGATGACCCAAACCGCCAACTCCAACTACACCAACTGACATGCCCGTGAGCCTCTGGTCGAGAGGGCCCTCGCCGCGGTTACCAAAGTGCGCAAGGGGTGAGAAGACGGTCACGCCGGCACACATCATCGGGGCAGCGTGTTCGCTGGGCATGCCATCCGGAATCTTGAAAGCGAACTTGGCCGGGCATCGATGATAGCGAGCATAACCGCCCATACTCTTTCCACCGGCAGCTGTGAGATACTTGGCGCCATAAGTTCCGACGAATCGCGGGCAGTAAACTTCGTTGCCGGTTGCGCAGGCATCGCAGTCTGAGTGATCCTCGAGGGTCTGGGGTGGTTTTCGGCACTGGCAAGAGTCGTTTTGCGCGCCAACTCCGACTCTGTCGCCGAGCTTGAACCCGGTTTGTGCTGCTGCCTCCTTGCCAACTCTGACAACTGTGCCTACAATCTCATGGCCAACAACCACGGGATATGCTGTCGGGCCCTATAAACGAAGAAATTCATGTCTTAGCCTTGAGAAGTCCAGTTGGAAGATTACGGGCGTCAAATAAGCTGCTTACCCAACCAGATCGAAGCTTATGCAAGTCTGTGCCACAGACACCGCAGTGTGAGATCTTAATGTCAATGTCTGTCTCTTCCCACGGCTTAGCGTCGTAAGTTTGCCAGACCATCTTGCCCTCAGCGGCGCTCTTATCCAGCGCAACCCATCCCTCAAACTTTGTCTCGCTGGATGCCATGGTGGATGAAGTTTAAAATCACAGTGTTTGGAAAATGCTGCTGAAAGGGAGTTAATTGGATGAGGATTTGGTATTTATTAGGCAGTACCAAGGCTTTGGCTTCCGTTCAGCTCCGAAACATTTGCGGCTGAACCCTTATATACATCTTTTCAAAAGGAGCTTCGTGACATCATAAACTCAAAAAAGCTTCCAGACGCGGACTCTTCGGCACCCACATCCAGCGTATCGCATGTAGTGGCATGACTGAAACAGCGTCCATTGGAAGGCTTTGGAAGGGGTGGATTGCCGATTCCGAGGATCCATCTGCCGGCAAGATACGCCATCGGCGTTAGATTCGATAGTTTTTCGGACCTAGATTGCTCTTAACTGGGTCTTGAGAGGCTTCTAACACCCCTTTGGTGCAAAAATCAAGCCTAACCTTGGGCTGACAAATTTGCCTCGGCTTATGGGGACGAGTAGAGATTAGGATCTGATTGGCCCCTTGCGCCTAATTTAGTCTTAAGTCCGATCGGCGGTTTGCTTTTTCGGGTCGCTGTAGGAGTAGGTAAGCGACATTAATAATGGGCTTCTGTTTCAAGGCAAGAGGGAGGTTGTTTATAAAGTGACACGAGCAGATACGCAACCTCATATCTCGGGGCCTCGAGAGCCTGTCTATCTTGTAGAGGATGTATTGATGTTTGTTAGCACCTGAGAATTATACGTGTTTAGCGTTATATACTGTCCTATTTCCTAGTAGCAAACATTATGATTTGTCCCGTTTTGTGAGCCGCTCATATGTAAATCCCCAGACCCCTCATTTGACATGTATATAGATATCTTCATGGTATCTCAAGTCCAACTGTAACTGTTGGGTTTAAGTATGCTAAATCCATTAGAATAAATGATGACCTGTCCAAAAATAGCGATTGTATATTCTCATGCTGTCTCGAGAACACCCCGCCTCGAAATCTGAGCACATGCTGTGGGCTTCATTCGATCTGAAGGCTTGGTGCTACGAGGAGTAGATCAACCTCTATGCTCACCCAAGCTGCATTTAGAGACTGATTTACACAGTTCAAGCTTGAACCAAAAATTGAGGCTTCATCGTTAGAGATCAGTGGATGGCAGAAAGTTTCGCAAAGACTTACAGATTTCTGACCATGATTTGATGACGCGGAAACTGGCGGTGCAGTGGGTAGGGGAATCGCGACCAGATTTCTGTAGCGACCTCTCTTATCCAACTATACATAATCTATACTTTCATATACTCTGTAGCTGAGGTGGCTATGATACCTGTAATTCCATTTAACTTTCTATGGTGCTGTAAAAGTAACCACTTCCATTCCAGCCCCGCGGTGGCTGCCCAGGAATTACGCATTGACCTCAGCTTTCAGTCACTCATTTTATATAACCATGTGTTCTCATAACAGATGTACAGAGAGAGCAAGCTGGCCCTTTCAAAAAATAGTAAGCCAACATCATGGCGAGCCAACAGATTCCAAAGTACCACATTGCGCCCAACTTCTCCATAAACCCGGTCGAAGCGGGCGGCACCCTCCAGCTGGGTTCCATTATCGCCAGTGTCGCCGCAGCCGACGACCCGGTCAACACGGATTGTCATTTGCATATCCCGCAAGCTAACCTCTTCTGTAGCCACCAGAAGGGGTTTAACATGACCAGATCATCCATGAAAAAAGGCGAATACGGCTTGTGGGCGAAGTTGGTCGGCGCTGACGGAGTTGGGGGTGAGCTGAGCTGGGCGCCCGAACGATCCGACGAGGATGTTTATCACCTCCGGAGTATCGATACCATCTATTTTCAACCATCTCAGGTGTACATGGAAGAGAGTATGAATAAGGATGATGTACAGGATTACGTTGTGGGCTCTGGGAATGACCATGTCTATATGGTCACGGGCCTGAAGACCGCTAGAGGTCCATCAATAAAGATGTCCAAGAGCCGCAAAAATAAATTTGTGGTCGAGCTAGGGGTACATGAACCAGGAGGATTGCCTATTGAGTTTGGCCCTAGATTCAACAGATCCAAAGAAGTTAGGGAGTCGTATGGCTTTGAAGATTCTACCGATTTTGTAATCGGCATTCGTATCAAGAAGCTCATGTACAAGAAGCACTGGTGGACTCGGACACCTCAAGGGCTGTTTGCGCAAGAATACAACAGGGGAGCAACCATGGTCGGCGATGAAGTGGTAACACGGGGCGTCGACGAGGTCGTTGATTTGGGAGACGATACGGAGAATCAGATTGATGTAGAGACAAAAGAAATTGATGGGGAGATAGTTACGACGGCATGGGTGGTGGATCAAAAAACTTAGCACCAAATGGCTAACACAAAAAGATATCTTAGGGTATTTATTGAAAGTAAACTTTGATCAGACTCCTTTGTCTTCCAAGTAGCCAGAGCATATTGGAGTGATGGTGAATACCTATTCCGACGCGAGGATATCTTTAATCGCCTTAGCTGCCTTGCCATTACCATCTTGACCATCCCACAGGTGCTCAGGATGAAGATAGTCATAGCCATCTCGCTCTATTGACATGGCGCGAAACACTGGTAGCATCCCATCTCGCTTATACAGAAGCTTCCTTTGATCATCTGAAAGTGAACACCACAAGTTGGCAAATTCTAATATATCTGCTGCGAATGCGGCGGCCACAGGGGTTGCAAATGATGTTCCAGACTTGTAAACAACCTGCTTCTTCCACCGCGATTCGACAGCAACTCCAAGAGCGGTGAAATTATCCTTCTTCTTTTCAGGACTAGGACTCATATCCCCCTTGTTTCCCTTGCCGTCACAGGCGTGTATGCAGATGACTCTGCTATCTCTACCGGGACGAGATCGTTTTTTTTTATTTCCCCCTTCATTGGAGGCCGCCGCGAACATCAGCTTATCAACCTTAAAAGCTCTGTCGATGGCATCGTCAATGGCCGAGTCCTTGCACTCAAAGCCAAAAGACATTGATATGATGTCCACATCCCACTTGTCCAAGGCCCAATTGATAGCCTGCGGCGATAAATGTGAGTAAATATAGAATCTGAGGGGCATAATGACACACTTCAGCAATTCGATTCATATTTTCAGCATGTACTGTATTGTTGTCAGTAATCTTGGCAACATAAATCTCCGCAGCCGGAGCCATCCGCAGCAAGAGCCGAGTAACATGTGTCCCGTGGCCAAATGTGTCTTCACAGCTATAGTTCGGTGGAACCCAGCTTCGCATCCCTTTAATTCTTGCTTTAATTCTTGAATCGATGGCTGCTTTCACCATCGCATCGGTGGTATCAACTCCTGTATCAAGTACTGCAATTCGTATCCTCTTTGATGTCTTGACACCCTTCGACCTCCCTGCGAGACCTGCATTACTCCGGAGGTTGTTGATATTCTGGAGAAAGCCTTTAACTAATGTATTCATCAAGCCGTCCGCGTATTTGGATCTGCTCGGTGGATTATTAGAAATGCTAACTAGGAACTGAAGATTTCGATATTTCACACATCACTCACTTATCATCAGGCTCGGTTGACTCCATGTCATCATACAACACGAGAGGACCTGTAGTTGGGGCCCTCTTCTGCCTCTCTGGGACAGAGAGGCTAGAGATACCCTCAAAAAGACGTTCGGCAGCCCCAAAGTCGGACATCAATTGTTGATAGAGTGGGTTTACGATGCATTTGTACAAGATTGCCAGGCTCCTCCTCTGAACTTGGTCAATATGGGTGTGGTGAAAACCATCTGCAAGGTCCTCAAAATTGTTGACAAGATACTCGAAACGAGAGCAGGTCAAGCCAACCCCACGATAGAAGTCTGTGAGGTCACCTTTCCGGTCCCTCAGGATCCGGCAGAGACGAGTTCTATTGGACTTGATTTCTGTCTCATAATCCAAGTCGTCATCGGTCCATCCGGCTGGAGAATCAGTCTCGAGCTCGAGAATTAAAACCCCAAGAGCGGCGATTTCCTCTGAGATGGATCTTTGATAAACACGAGAGCTTAGAGTACAAGAAATGGATGGGCACCAGTAACGCAATGAATGGTCAGAAGACTTGTTCGGAAGAAGATGTATGTTCTGGCCCTCGAACCCGTATTGAAGCCAGGGGCTGTCGAATAATTTAAATAAAGAGTAAGCAAGGAGTACCCCAACTATCTTTCGATTCCTCAGACTAAGCCTTCTCTCCCCTGTGGCGGTCTCATATGTTCCCTGTGCGATGAGCCCGCTTAGAAATTGATCCAGCGTATTTGACGAGATGCGTGGGGTGGAAAGGTTATAAGAAGCAAGCTCTACACTGCGATCCTCCCAGATTGCTTTCTCATTGAAATGGCCCAGAATCGGTTGATTACAGCGTTCAGTAGCCGCTAAATGCGTGCACACGTTGCGGAACATCTGGCCTGCTGAAACTGCTGTTGAGGCTCTGCATTGAGATACATCAGCTCCATCAAGGGACGAGAGCATCTAATCGTCATTACAAGCATGAACGCCATGAAAAGGAGTTGAAGCACGGCAACCATTCACGCGTAATAATGTATAAATAGGGGTGCTTGAGCACAGCCTAGCGAAGATTGGGCAAGACCAATACTTACCGGGTGAATCTCGCAGGGATCCAGTCATGTTCGCCGGTTCCTAGATGCATCTCTAATTGCCCTGTATGGAAGCCGGAAAGGTGAAGCCTTGCTACGTGCTTGGCTTCACAACTAAAGCAATTGACTAGTAGCTGGAATAAGTTGGAAGAGGTCTTGCCGAACTCATACGCATCTTTGATAAAGTCGATCTCTTGCTCTGTGACCTCTTGTAGTTGGCTTTCGGCCTTCCACTGTCTTACCCCGTCCTGTATTATGTCGACAATGGTATCTCTAAAGTTCTCAACTACCCCACGACATTCAGCTATTGTCTTGCCGGGTGGTGGGAACTTTACGTATTCATCCAGGCTAGATGAGGATGTTTGTAGCTCTGGCAGTGCGGCACTACTTGATTTCAAGCTCCGAAGAGTGGAGAGTTTAGGGAACTGATGTATGAATTTGGCATCCTAGTAATTCACTTTGGGTTAGATATGAGCCAATGAAACATAATTAGTCCAATCTCAATGGGTAAACATCAACTCGTGAGCTTTCCCTATTTATCAATATAAATGAAGAACTGGGCAATTGAACTGAACCCCACCTGTTGCGTAGCGGCTTCTATATCATGTCCGCTCAGACCCCTCACTGACTCCTCAAATAATCCTAGTAAAGAGTCAAGAGTATTGATCAACCAGGCGATATTATTGTCGTTCGCGGCTTGGCCAATGTCAATATAGTGAAATGTGATTGATAGTAATTTAATATCTGATCGTAGAATGGTCGAGTCGTTTAGAGCAGTAGAGCTATCCTCGGACGTGACTTCATATCGTCCACTTTCGATATCGTCACGGGTTGGAATACAGAGGTAAAAAAATTGATGGATATTTTTTAGAAGGGAGTAGAGCTCCCGTGCTTCGTGAATACTCGCCTCTGAATCAGGCATTTTCTGGCAATTTCAACCACTCGAGCGTCCTCTCGACGACGTATTTGAGTTGTATTTCAAGCAAGTTGAATAACCCATCAAATCAGATAAGCCATGGATATATTCGTACATATGTCCCGTCCCATGAGTCAGGATCTGACGGATAAATAACTCGCAGAACAGTACCACAGTGAGGCTATCTAGATAAGACATTTGCGTTTTGAAGCAGTCCACCACCTATTTAAGGAAAATGAACAACAAATGAGATATCCAACCTTTGGCAGTATGAACTCTGATTGCCGGGAGTGCAGCTGGGTGCAACACGACCTGAACCCCGCATTCCAGTTAACAGGCTTTAGGAAGATACGTCAACATGATGCTAGCGCATGTGAAAGAAGGTATCCTCAGCCGCACCATCTCAAGAAGCCATGCGTTATCAAGTGTATAATTCCACAGTATTCGGGTTTCAGTAATAGAATAGTCTGCCTTGAGTTCAGTGGCGCAAAATGAGTATCGTGCACCCATACTAGGCTGCAAAGTACTAGCATCTCATTTTACCATTTATATCAAGCAGCCCAGACTTCTTCTGTCACTTCTCTTCTAGCTAAAATCTTAGCACGCCGATTGCCACAGAACTCTTCTCTTGTAGTTAAAAATCGAGACTGCATATTAAGCTATCGTCAAGATGCAGAAGGATACAGCTTGTGGCGGCCACCAGACTGCAGATGGAGTCGGGGAGTACCAAGAGGCAGTCACTACCATATACGATCTCACCGACCGGTGCTTTGATATTCTGGAACACATTGTGTCAGTGGGCAATGCAGAGTCTCGAATAAAACAGGAACGCTTAATGTCGAATGAAGCTTTATTTATTGAGTTTCCCCGAGACATCATGGGCATTCACAATACCTTCGCATTCTGGGCTGATTATACTGGAGCTTTAGCCCCCGTTGAGGCTTCTCTAGACGATAGGCTGCAGGACCATGAAGAGGTTAAGGAAATGATCGTAGAACTACTGGAAATGGTGCAGAGAAATCTCTACTGCCGTGAGTACTTGGTTCAACGCAACCTGTTCCACTACGATTGTTAACTATTGTGTACATGGAATTAGTAGAGAAGAGCTGTGATGGAGACCTACTATTTCCCAATGGCAAGTCTCAAGAAGCGATATCTGCAATACATTCAGCTCTCGACAGGCTGAGCTTCTTGGCCAGAGCCATAAGAAAAGTTTCAGTTGGGGGCCGAGAGTGTGGCCTCCTCGCCTTTACTAGCGATGAAGATGGGCTCTTCTGCCAGATGGCCATCTGGTACATCAAGTGGAGGTATCCTAACGCGAGATCAAGCCTTAGAGAACATATGGGTGCCTCTATTACCATTCAACGACGGTTTTTGATGCAGAAACATGGGCGCGCGTATAAGCTGAGAGTCAGACGAGAACGCAAATCAGAACCATGGTTTTTCCAGAAACTCAAGCAACTTCTTCTGCCTTTTGTAAAAATCAGTGACTACATTATGCCCGTCATTGAGGGTATTCTCCGAGTACAGCGGTCAGCAGCGGGCACCAAAGCAACACAAGCATCCAAAATGGATTTGAGAGGGGCTTTACAGTCTATGGGTCAGGAGCCTACACTCTCTATTCGTAGCTCAGGATCCATGCACAAAAAGGACTACCAGTCAGCTGAATATCCAGACACACCACGGATCAAACCTGGAGAGAAGCATCAGTGTCCATACTGCCTGGAACCATTGCCTGCAGCCGAACTGCTAGAGGGAGCCAAGAGTGAAAGCTGGAAGTAAGCTTGTAGTTATGTTCACTCTACAACAACAGATTTGGTTGCTGATCACTATCTCATAGACGCCACGTGGATCAAGATCTCCATCCATACATATGTCTTTTCCCGCGTTGCGCGAGCTCTGCATTCGCCCACCAGTCTGACTGGTGTAATCATATGGTCTCAGTTCATTCTATGGAATGGCCTAGAAAGGTGCATACCATGATATGGTATTGCGATCTTAGTCACAAAGATGTGATTAAATTTGATAACGAAGCCGACTGGAAAACACATATGCGGACTGTACCTCTCCACCCAGGTCGTTCGAAGGAGCCCACTACCGCCCAACTTGATGCCCTTGTCGTTCGAAAACAACAACTAGCCCTACGTGATCCTTATGTTTGTCCGTTTTGTGAATACATACCCCAATCAGTCGCCATCCATGGAGATCGCGAAAACTCGACCGACATGGTGAATCTCTTGACAACTCATATTGCTGACCATGTTAAATCACTTTTACTTATGGCACTGCCAACCGTTGGCATTCAACTCGCGGAAGGCAACGGAAGATCGTCCAGCCCCAATGACTCATGGTATAGGCGTCTGCGCAGCATTGTACCAGATATTTTCATGGATTTTATCAGTGAAACTGGAGTGTACAATTTCTTCACTTCCACACCTGTCACAGAGCCCTCTCTCTCATGGGACTTCATTCTTCCTGAGGGATGGCTTTGGGATATAGCCTATGACAGTCTAAAGATTCAAATGCCTGATTTAATCAAGACATACGAAGATCTCCTCTCTCGGGTGCTCACCTGTAAGCTTCACCCACTACGTGCCTATTAAATACTGACAGCTAAGCTAGCTAAAACAAATACGCCACTCCCACACGCAGGAGACGATGACCATGTCAGAAATCAATTCTCTCAGATAGACGTGGTCGAACGTCGAGAAAAGATGGAAGAAATTGCGAATTTTATACTGGAAAACACGAATGAGAAGGCCAGCAAGACGGTGTTGGGTCATGAAATAATCCCACGAGAGCTGGCAACAGACATCAGTGGGTTGGTCAGAATGGCTAAAGACTACATCGTGCATTCCATCAGGGATTTACCATATACCTGTATCATAATTGCAGGTCTTGCTCTTCTTATACCTCTCCTCGTTGACCCAATTGATGCGAAAGCTGCTAACCAAGCCGGGCTTATCTACATTGCCACCCAGATGCGCTACTACAGTTCCATGGAGTCACTTTTGTTATCCAACGATCTGAATGCTGATACGAAGATTGATCTCATGGAAAGACTTACAACCCTCTATAAACTCGTAATTAGTTTTCAGGTGCGGGGTGTCATACGATTCTATCAAAACCGAACGAAGAACTCTTCCATTAAAGCCGACAACAACGATGACTGGGACAAGAGACTCCAAGTTATCAAGGACAGCGATTTAGCCATCATTTCAAGTATCGAAGGCGTTACGTCTAGAATTAATCTAGGTTTTGTTCAAGAGAATTTGCAAACACTAAGAAGCCTTGCTCAAGAAGCAGAGGCCTCGCGTGCGGCCCTGGAAAGACAACTGAGAGCAGCACAAGAACCTGATGAACATCTACGTACAGCTATCGAGATATTCAAGCAAGTTCTAAACGACACACCGATTCATTATCCGGACCGGGGATATCGGGCCCCGAATATCGGGATTGAACATTATGATAGATTCCAAAGAACACAGGCCATGTCAGATGTTGAGGCGGTCATCCAAAGATTCCAGGACGCCGTCAATATAATGACAAGAAACCATCCAGAACAAGCAAAATTCCTGAAAAATCTTGGAAATGGACCCGCTCATCGATATTTGGGAACAGAAATCATTAGTGATCTCGATAAAGCCACCCAGATTACTAGATATATTACCGATATTACATTATATGATTACCCTGTTCTCAATATCGTACTCGATGATGGATATTTAAGAACCGGAAAGATTGGTAATCTTGATGAAGCCATCCAAATTTCCAGAGAAACCACCAATTTCATGCCACATGATGACCTAAATCGAGCTGTATTCTTATATGCCCTTGGAACTCAACTAGAATACAGATACTCTCTCAACGGATCGATGGGTGACCTCGATGAAGTTATTGATAAAATACAGGATGCTATCAATTTAACACCGACTGGGCACTTTAACCGAGCTGCATTGTTAGGTAGACTCGGAACTAAATATTTCGAAAGACATTACCGACTCGGAGCTTTTAAAGATCTTGATGAAGCGATTCGATTGGGACAAGAGGCTGTTATTTCAACCACTACTCATCAACCGGACCATTTTGAACTTTTATATAATCTCGGAACTCAACTGAGCCGCAGATACTCTCTCTCTGGGGAGATGAGTGATTTTGAGAATGCCAGAAAATGCTTTTCTAATATTCTGTTTTCATCTACATCAGGTACCAATTTACGAATTGCTGCTGGCTGTCAGTTGTTACAAAGTCCAGGTATTCTCACGGATCCGGAAGCGTCTAGGATAGCTAGCACCACAATTGACTTGCTGCTGCTATTGACACCTCGCTCCATGAAAAATCTAGAAAAACGCAAAATCTTGTCCAGGCCATTTGGAATCTCATCAGATGCGGCAGCCATCGCTCTCCACACCCATCTGGGGCCTCTTACTGCTATTAATTTTCTCGAGACCGGCTGCGGGCTTATCTGGGGAGATGTCCTTCACCAATATGACATCTCTAGTCTTGCTAAGATCCATCCCGATTTGGCAGGCTCTTTTGTTGACCTACGTGGCCAGCTGGATGCACCAACATTACCAAGTTCCGATCTCCCAGCTGAGATATCACACACGGCCGGGCAAGTGGAAGCAGATCAAGGCCGCCAGGTGAACCAACAGTTTGCGCTCCTCCTTCACAGAATAAGGTCGATGAGTGGTTTTGAACGATTTCTTCTCCCGCCATCTAGGGCTGAGATGCTAGATGCTGCAAGATACGGCCCCATTGTCGTTCTGAATGCCAGTCGACATCGTTGCGATGCTCTGATTGTTGAGCAGTCTGGAGTTCGATCACTACATCTTCCGCGTGTCTCTGGAAGTGCTATTGATGACTATTGCCAAAACTTTGAGTCTGTTGAAACGCTCAGCTGGCTCTGGGATGATATTATATCGCCCATCCTGGACAACCTAGGTTTTACACATTGTCTACCAGAACATCAGCTGCCTCACGTCTGGTGGGTTCCAATGGGCAAGTTCACTAATTTCCCACTCCATGCTGCGGGTCATCATTTTGGTGATGGGAATGAGACCGCGCTTGACAGGGTAGTCTCTTCATACGCCTCATCTATTAAATCAATCATTCGTAGCCGCCGAAATCAACATCAAGTGCCAGCTGAAGAGAAACCGACAAGCCTAGTAACCGTGGCCGTGGATGGGACTCAGGACCGCTTTGACCTCCTCCATGTGGAACGGGAAATTGATACCGTCTCGGCGGTATTGGGATCAAAGATGACACATCGCAATCGACCTGCGCCATATAAAAACGATGTCTTGTCAGCCTTGAGAGACTGCAGCATCTTCCACTTCGCTGGTCGCGGCAACGCAAGTGGAATCGAGCCGCTACAGAGCTTCCTGTATCTCAAAGACTGGTTAACGGACCCATTGACCGTGGAAAGTTTACTGGATGCTGATATTGACCCAAATGCATTCCTCGCGTACCTATCTGTGAGGGATGATGGCTTCCTCTTCAATCAATACTTAAGTAATGGTATCCATTTGGCAAACGGTTTCCAACTCGCTGGTTTCCGCCACGTTATTAGTGCATTTTGGGTCTTTGAGGATGCAGTTCGCGTGGATATGGCTCAGAAGATGTACAGGTTTTTACGGGACGAGGGTCTTAAGGATGAATCTGTGAGCCGAGGACTTCATCATGCCATACGGGCGCTGAGAGATGAATGGGTCCATGTCACGCGCGACGACGAGAATGCCATGCTAGGAAAGACGGAAGCAGAATTCATTCCACGAGCAACTGCCCTGGGATCATCGCCGCCACCGTACTGGATCGCTTTTTTCCACTTTGGTATTTGAGGTTGTTATGCAAAAGTATAATAGTGAAACTATTGTTGTACTACATGGCCTTCCTTTTTCCTATATTCCTTTATGCTGTGCCATAATCAGACGTTATATCCTACTTAACAAGACGTGAAAAGAAAAATGTAAAAGAGAGCATCGCTTGTCTCATCGGCTCTGATAATCCATTTCCATCATCGAAGCTAGTTTAGATGCGTTACTTCACTCATGTCACCGCCTTATCAAGTTAATAGCCTCGTCCAGTCAGAGAGGAGTCATGCCACCCTAATACGTTAACCACACAGTTTCTGGCTATTTGTGTAGTACATTTATATCAGTTAAAGCTAATTATTAGGCATCTTGCTCGGAAATAGATGAAAAATAATAGTCTTGTCAAACTAGGCCGCACATCTGAGCGATTTACTGAAAGTGGAAGACTGGGGGCAAAATAGGACACAGAAAGACGGAAATGGGAAAAAACAGCGACTAGTTGCAGGCCAAAATATGGAGTAGAAATCGACATGCCAACTATATCCCAATTTTACGCTATCTGTTCAAAATTAGGAAGATAGCTGGAGTATTCGTTACAGAAGTGGAGTATTTCAAATAATGACAAAATGGACTATCTCATAGCCTTCGCTTCATCAAGAGCAATACCAAAATGGTGCTGCATCTTGATCGAGTCAGGCTACGACGTGCAATAGACCTATCCCGACAAACCAATGACATATCACTGTGCAACAACACTCCTATCCTCATGGCCCTTTCAGCCTTATCAATGCTATTGATAGTCTCCTCCGTAGCTGATACGACCTCAGGTCATACAACTGAAAAATAGAGTCCATTCAGGAATAGTCCGTCTTACACGCATTCGGGAATAGAGAGATGGGTGGCGGTGGACCGCTTTTAATTGACACCACCGGAGATACGAGTAGAGCCTTGCTGATCGTGGCTACCTGGTTATAGGCTGAAATACTGCGCAGACAATGGGAGTTTTTTTTTCTCCGTTGTGTTGTTGACAGCTGGCTTGTGGTGGTCAGCACACATGAGCCAAATGGTTGTGCGATCACTAAACCGAATCCCCACTACAGCTGTTGAGAAGAAACTACATCTAGGTTGAACTTTTGATCCTCTACAGCCCGATGCTGCCACACCCATAAGCGTGAGAACTGCATTTGGCTCTCTTCGACGTGCCTATCATACATGTAGTTCCAAAGAATCAACCTTACCGCTAGTAAACAGTTTAAAGAAAGGGGGGGCGAAATGTCCCCAAACTTCTCCAGTTGAGCCTCAATAAGCAGTTCTGCGCTGAGTCATGCATAGCTGCATCCACCTCACGGCTACAGCTTATGTATTTTTAGAACAACTCTGTTTTCACGGGTGGGACGATGGTTTCTAGCAAATACTACTGCCGGACAATTAATCTTGTGCAGCTAAAGCGCAGATTGGCAGTGCTAACCAAGGAAAAAAAGGGTGCTTCGCCACGATGCTAAGTTGGGATCAACAATGCCTCCAAAGGGGATTAATCAGCTAGCAACGGGCCGCAGCGGGGAGGTTGGCAAATTCAGGACTGCTTCTCTCAAAGAGAAAAAAAAAACCAGGGAAACAAAAAAAAAAGGCAGTGTGCTGATGCTCTGGGCCAGCCAACCACGGATCCCCCAGAAAGGGATGCATAACGAACAATGGATGACCTGGTCCGCGCTCCCACGCCCATGCATGGCATGACATGTTTTTTTCTCGCTGCCACGTCTGTTTGGATGAGGCTCCGAGGATCGAGTCTTACGATTCGATGCGGAGGGAATCGCGATCAAACCAGCCCATGTGGCAGAAGAAAAAAGAGTTTTCGCCACCCCTTACCTGATACCGTCCCATGCATGCAAATCCTAGACGGTACTGGTACATACATGCTTACCTTGTGCGAGGCCGGACTACTCCGTCGACGGACATGCGTTATTATTAGAGGTACGAAGTAGCTGGAGGCAAAAAGAGCTTGCAGCCCGTCTCTGCTGGGTTGCATTTGTGCGATTCGGAGACGAGTCTGCTAGCCTGGCTGCTCGGTGTGAGCTAACATGGACGACTTGCCAATGGTTGATGCTTAATTGCACTTGGCTTTGGCTTTCAAAGCTTGTCCCGCAGGGCTCCTCTCAATACGGCTGTCATATTTTTTTTCTTCGGGGCGGAAATTGGTGACGGGAAACTTTGCCCGATTACTCCTACTCGTTCTAACGCGGCTTCTCCTGGCCCACCGGACTCCATCACGGAGGTCCCCCCTTGTCCGGAGTGGTTCTGCTAGTGTCTTCAACTCATACTCGTAGTTGCAGGCACGGCGATGCCTACTATAATAATCGTACATTAGTATTAGTATTAGCGGTTAGCCGTAGACGCTGACGCTAAGCACTCAACGTGTCGGTTGGCGACGTGCAAGCACGGTAGAGGCCAACAGAGACAAGGAAGCTGGAAAGGCGGCTGCAAGTGCCGGCCTAAGGAATTCTGATCGTGGCTCACGGCTCGCTCTATTTTGTTCTCCGTAAAGGCAGCTAAAATGGGAGAAGGGGCCCCCGTCCGGGAGGCATTGCGGCTGATGGAACGGTTCCGTTGGCTGGGCGTGACGGTGACCTCGTATTGGCCAAGTCGAGAGATTGCAACAACGACTGCCTCGAAGAAGCCTCCACAGCCCGCCTGGCCCCAGGGGCTGCTGAGAGCCGACGCTGCTGGTCTCAGTTGACTGTTGATGGTGGTGTTGATAGAGTTTCTAGTGGTGCCATCCACATCGCTCAGACGCTGTCTGCTGCAGCATCCGGTCCAACACCAACACACCCACCATCCAGCGGTCGTGAGCCGAAAATCATGCCCTGATTCGGGGCTCCGTAGTGAGTGGCGTAGCATAAACTTGTAGCATGGAGCATAGCATGGCATGCATGGGAGGGTCGTCGAGATGATGAGACTGTCCAGTCATGCACGGCCTGCATGTCAGCGACTTCACATGTTTCCCCTGCCCCGTATCTGCCCCGTGAAATAGAGAGAGGCGATACCTGCAGAGCATTGCGTCCCGAGTACCGCTTGGTGAGAGTAGGCCGTATGTAAGCAACCTCCTGGGAAGCCACCTTGTTTCAGACGGCGGGTCTGGCTGGAACCCACCGCTTGGCCCGGCGAATTGGAAGCCGTGTGTGTTGTTTTATGGAGACGCCGGCTTGCATGTGTTTGCAGAAGAGGAGCCAGGGGCAGGGGGGGAAGACGAGGAGGGGGAGAAAACAAGGAAGTGGAAGAAAGAGGCTCAAAGAACAAGGAGAAGAATTAGGAAACGAAGCAGACGATCAAAAAGAAGAAAGACGATGCGAGTATGCGAGTGATGGAAACAAATGGAGGAAGATTGAGAAAGAAGAGGAGAGGAGAGGTTTGGAAGGAGAGCAAAAAAAAAAAAAAGGATGAAGCAAGACTAGCTCCCCCTCTGGCTTAGTGCTTAAAAAAAGAAAAGAGAATGAAAAGTGAGAGGTAAAAAAAACAACCAGCTCGGCGTCTAAGCCCTGGAGGCGCCCATCCGAGGCTTGAACTGACAGCTGCTGCAGCGCCAAGGCGTTCACTAACTGGGTGGCGCTTTAGGGGCCTTTGGTTCTGGCCAACAATGCGCCCTACAGGCTTCAGGAGGCTGCGCGGTGCCTGTATCGAGAACTGGATCCCCGCGCCTCGTGGAATTCCTGGAGCTGGAAGCGGAGCTAGAACAAAACGCTTGGACCTATTACGGAGCACATACCTGTACGGAGCACCTGTACCTGTACCTACCTAGTACTATGGATGCTTAGATGCCAACCCAATGCAACCTGCTAAATATTTTCAGCATATCCCGCCGGCCTTTTCTTTCTTGCCTCTCCTCTCCTTTCTTTTTTTTTATATTTATCCTGCCTTCTTTTCCCTCTTCCCCCCCCTTCCCTTTTCTTTATTTGTCCCTGCCTGTGTGTGTGTTTGTTGCAGTGGTGTAATTTCTTTTCTATTTGCTGCTTGCCTCAGTCACTTGCTGGCTTGCTTGCTATTGTGTTCCTTCACTCTTTATTGTTCACCTCCCCTAGAGAAAAATAGCACGCGAGCAGATCTTCACCAACCCTGCTCTCGACAGAATAGACTCCCACCCACTTTTCGATATCATTCCTCGACTAGTATTTGCCTCCATCTAGACAGACAGACAAATAAACGGACGGCATTAGAAATCAACCGCAATCATGTCGGACGGCGAGGCTTTCGTCCCCACGGAGGTCACTGTCGTGGATCACAACCCACAGAGCAATGAGAAGCGCCCCGGCCAGAGCCTGGAGATTCCTCTGGACCACGAGACTACAAATGTCCCTGGCCCAAGAATGGCCGGCTCGATTCCTCTCAACCGGCGGCACACGCTGAATCTCGAGGACTACTTCGCTGGTCCCCGAGACATGTCCAAGCACTCCAAATGGCCTCTGTTTATGCAGATGCACGGCAGCATTACGCCCAAGATGATTGTGCCTCTGCTTGCCATGGCTGCTTGGAGTACCTGTATCACCCTCATCCACCAACTGGTCTCTCCCATTGGTGTCAACTCCATCCTCCTGACGGTTCTCGGTTTCGTCGTCTCTACCGGCCTCAGCTTCCGAGGTTCCACGGCCTACGAGCGTTACGCTGAAGGTCGTCGTTTCTTTGCCTCTCTGGTCACTTCATCACAGGCCCTCGGACGAGTGTTCTGGATCCACGCCAAGACGCTGCCCGACGTCGACATGCGAAAGCAGATGCTCTACAAGATCAGCGCCATGAACCTGGTTGTCGCTTATGCGATTGCGCTCAAGCACAGCTTGCGCTTCGAGCCATACACCGCATATCAGGATATCGAGCACCTGGTCGGTCACCTCGACACTTTCGCCAAGTCTGCCACCGCCACCATGCCCGTCAACGGCGGCGTTGGAAAGAAGGGCATCTTCAAGTCCACTGGCGATTACCTTGGCCTCTCCTTCGCCGCCAGCAACCCCCGTAAGCTGCTCAAGAAGGCGGAGAAGCCCGTTGGAAACCTGCCGCTCGAAATCCTCAACCACCTTGCCGTCACCATCGACAACATGGTTGCCCGTGGCCAGCTCCCCGTCCCCATGCAGCAGACTACCGCCTACAACAACCTTGCCGCTCTCAATGACGCCTACACCGGCTGCCAGCGAGTCCTGACTACCCCTCTGCCCATTGCCTACGGAATTCTGTTCCAGCAGATCACATGGCTCTACGTCATCTTGCTTCCCTTCCAGATGGTTATCGTGCTCGACTGGAAAACCATTCCCTTCACCATCATTGCGTCTTACATCATCCTCGGTCTCCTCTTCATTGGCCAGGAAATCGAGAATCCCTTTGGCCACGACGTCAACGATCTTCCCCTGGACAGCTACTGCGAGCAGATTGCCTCCGACATGGACATCATTGCCTCGCACGCGTGCTACAACCCTGACGACTTCTTCTTCAGCTCCGAGAACCTTCCTCTGTACCCCATCAGCGCCGCCTCCGCCGACGTCTGGTTGCAGCGAAGCGAATCCAAGCTGACAGAGGCCATCAGGACCAAGCCCAGGAAGACGTTTGAGTGGAGACGCTGGAGAGGAGAAAAGGTCGATGATGAGGAGGCTGCCAAGAATGATTAAAGGAAGAAGACAAGATTGATACGAGGCGTAGAAGACATGTGGAGAAATGAAACGTGTCCGCTTTATGGCATATGAAGATGAGTGGACGAAAGACGTGGACATGGGATGGTAAAGGGAGGGGAGGCTCATTTGGTCTTTGAAAGAAGAAGAACAAGGTTGTCGCGTTTGCAAAGAACAACAGATTGGCCTTTTGTTTCGATTTCTTTTTTTGCTTTTTATTTTTTTTTTCTGTTTTCAGGCATTTACATATACAGGTCTTTTAAAAGGAAAATATCATGGTAGCACGGCGTCATACGATACGCAATTTACGTTCAGCCGATGTAACGGGAGCGGAGACGGGAATTTCTTCTCGCCGTTACGGGGTAATAATTGAATCATACATACATATATATATACAATTCTTTTTTTCTCTTCTCAATCATTATAATTACTTGGGCTGCCAATTGTTTATGCTTGTGTGATGTCTTGTGTGAATGGACGTTTAGAACTAAGACGAACACCCAGGCAGATGTGGTTATGTACTATACATTCACAAGACGAAGATAATTGAAGTTGGTGTCTCATCCAGTTTTAGTATTGATACTATATACATGTAATAAAAACAAAAAGAGACCAATTGTTGCCCTCTATGCAGATTCAACATCTGTCCGTATATCAATAATCCCCAATGCAGGATTTTCATTTTGCACCTAGATAAACGTATCATAACGTATATCTTAAAGGCATACGATGCAGCCTTCTCTTTGATTTATGCGCCTCCCCCCCCTCCTCCCCTTCTCTCGCCCTTTTTATACCCACACAAAAATTGAAAGACAAAAAAGAAATTGAAATAAAAATCATGCTCCTCATTTTTGTTCTACTCCTCATCTCGGGGAATCTTGTGCGACTGCTTGTCCTCCGGCAGCCATCTAACAAATATGGACAGGGACATGGCAATGGGGAGGAGTATCACCCACACCAGGTGGCCCCAGAAAATCTGGTTACGCACGCCAATGGCAAACATGACCGTCGCGACTCCCGGGACAAAAGACCGGATGGCACTAGCGGCGGTCATTGCCAGGGCGTTGAGCGTGCCCATGACGTGAGGGTTGGGGGAGACATCGTTGAGGGCCAGCTGGACCGCCGTAAAGGCCATCGACACTCCAGGTCCGATAAAGGCCACGGCGAAAGCGAGGGCCCAGAACGACGCGACGGCGGGCTCAGTGTCTATCCTAAGGAGTAAATTCATGGCGACGTAGCCCACGAAGAAAAGGGGATACGCAGCAACGCATGCAATCAGCGAGCCCTTGGTGCCGATGCGACGCTGCAAAAAGGGGAATGCAATGACGAGCCAGGCGGCTTGGCTGCCGCCCTGGATGGCCATCCAGAGGGAGATGCGGAAGGGGGAGAACTCGACGCCGCCAAGATTGACAGGCGTGAAGAGGAAAACGGGGAGGATGGCGGTGAAGGCAAAGGCGAGGAACATGACGTGGGTGTAGACCCAGATGACGATGCCGACGCCGGGAGCCTTGAGGAGCTCAAAAGTGGACAAGCGGTGTGGTCGGGCTGCCGCAACGGATGTGGATGAATCGGCAGCAGTGATCTCCGGTTCGAGCGTTTCTTCCAGGTAGAGCATCGACAAGACAATGCTGATGAGGTTGAAAAAGCTAAGCACCACGCCCGCCAGGATATAGGGATACTCCTCAAAGAGAGGGATTCCCCCAAAGAGGCCCGGGAACTGCTCTGCAGGATCCGCCAGCACGCCGCCAATAATTGGCCCAAGGAAGATTCCAATGTTGTTTGCAAACGCAAACCAGCTAAACGCCACAGCCTGTGTCTCCGAGGTAGTATGGTCCGAAAGCATCGTCCGAATCACCAAGCCCGAGCCGCTGAACACGCCGGCGATGCACCGGAACAAAATCATCTGCCAGATGGACGTCGCGATGGTGAAGAAGAAGGTCGCCACCGCCATGCCGATGAGCGTCCACAGCAGCACGGGTTTCCGGCCAACGGTGTCTGACAGGTAGCCCCAAAAGTAGAGCACAACCATCTGCGTGGCCGAGAAGAGCGACTCGATGAGGCCGCTGTAGAAGCCCACGTCTGATTCTGGGAGATTGCCGTTCCGCTGGACCATTTGCGCGATGAAGGGGAAGACGGCAAAAAAGGCGATTGGCTCCATTGCCTTGGCAAAGCAGAGCAGGAACACCTGCATCTTGGGCAGAGGCTTGCCATGCGGGTGGTGCTGGACGGCATCTTCAACATCGCCTTCGTTTGTGGATTTGCCGACGATGAGGGGAGTCGTCTCTGAGGCCATGGGCTCTGGGTCCAAGAGAGTGAGATCTGAGGACGACGATGATATCGGATTGGCTGGCGGAGGGGGCGCCATCGTGGCGGCTCTGTTGAGGTTCTGTGAAGCTTGAGGTGAAGAGCTTGAGGTGAAGAGATGTGTCAAGGTCGCGATGATAGGGGGCAAGAGATCTGCCTAGTCAACTGCTGGCCATGAAGAGCTGTTCCAAGATCAGCACCTGTTCAAAACAAAAGAGCCAGTTGACATGAAATAAGAAAAAGAAGGAGGAGAAATGGCACAGCAGACGGGAGGCAAATAAGCAATGCCCCCCCGGGAAAATCTTTGAGGAGTCACAAGAGAAATAGGCAGGCGAGTCAGTTGAGATAAGCCCCGGAGTTTATTCATCTGCATGCATCTTTTTTTCCCTCTAATGACGCAAGCTTTATCGATCTATGGCTCAGAACTTTTTTTTTTTTTTTTTTATGCTCTACTATCCCGACACCGCTGGATCACTATTAGTCAAGGCTTGCATACCCCAAAAGCCCCCGGAAATCCCCCACTAGCCGCTGTGTGCCTACAGCGCCCATAGGGGGACAGTGGATCGCCAGCGCAGCGAATCACAGCCCAACGGACGCCTGTTTTCACCATTTCCGGCTGCTGTGCAGGCACTAGGCGCCGCGGGCTACAGGCCGGTAGCTGAGCCGACAGGGCGCATTTTCTGACTCCCAGGCAGCGCAGCCATTCACAGCTGCCGCGCTTCGGGGGGGGGGACTCGTGATGCGATGCATCTTCCAGAGGCGCAGATCGAGGGTCATGAGAACACAAACTTGCCTCCGAAGCAGCGGCCGCTTATCTGCTCAGCGTCTTGTGATTATTCCCGCACCAGGGACGGTGTAGAAGCCCGTCGAGAGACGCCCCGTAATAACATGCTAAATAGGCGTATTGTCCCGTATATGCGGGGGGGAGAGACACCGGCCCCTCCTCGAATGTTGCGGCGGGCATGTCTTGGCCCAACCGCTCACATTCTGAGCAAAGTGACAGCGTTGCGTCCCGGCTTCCGCTTTTCGGGAGGATCGAGACGCTATGTATGTACAAGTATGTAAGGGAGCGGGTGTGTGTATGTGTGTGTGTGATGGTATGGCGGTATGAGATGCTGATGCCCTCTCCTTTGTCGTGTCTTTCGCTTCTGCCCGTCTGCCCAGATCGGGAGTGCAAATCTCACGAGCCGTGCAACCGGCCGATGGCGGCGTCTCGAGCAGCTTCGCAGGTGTCAAATGACTTTAGAAATATCGTGGCCCCTCAGGGAGGCTGCTGCCCGCAATGTTGCACTGGCGAAAGAGGCGCACCTCGTCCTCCGCAAACGCCCCGACAACTGAGTGAATCAGGCTCCTGTTGTGGAAGATGACGAAATCGCCCTCCTCCCAGCCGTGTGCATAAACCAGCCCGGGCGCGATACCGGGCCGCTGCAGTCGGTGAACAATCTCGCGCACCTCCTTCAGATCATCAATAACCTTGCCGCTAGCCAAGTGGAGTTTTCGAACCGCAGACGGGTGAACCTGTAACGCCAGACGGTTGTCTTGGGGGTTGCGCCAGCACATGGGTAGGACTTGGATCTTGTCTTGCTCAATCTCTGGCAGGCTGTCCAACGGGACTTCTTTGCCCTCCGAGATAAGGCCCAGGCCATCGGAACGCGACTTGGCACCGCTCATCCACACGTACGGATGCGGGGCGTATTCAACTTTTGTCGATAGGGCGAATTGCTGGTCCACGGGTGATAAGAGGTCGTACATGGTGTACCCAGACGCAAAGGCTGTGGTGCCCAGGGGGACGGTCAACTCCTCGCCCGTGTCCTCATATCGAATTGTTTGCGTGCGACCACCGGGGACCCGAGCCGCGAAGAGGGTTGTGGCAACCGGAGGTGCCAGTCCGTACAGCGCCGCGTCGATATGCCATCTATAGAACCGGGTAAAATCCAAATCGTCCTCTTCCGGTATAACGGTGGCGTGGAAGGTCTTGTGATGGGGGTGCCGCAACTGGATGTTCTTGAGCCCTTCATATTCCTCCACAAAGCCATTTCCAATGACTTGCACCTGTGGCTGGTGCGGGATCGTCTTTAGATCAGGATGCAGGATGGATCGTTTCGCATCGAGCGTCTTCCCGTGGCCGTATGAGGCTGTCGCCTTGGGGTCGAATCTCTGTGTGATTTCGTATTGTGCCTTTGAGGATATGTCATGTTGTGCTTTGAAAACGAGGACTTGATGCCGGTATAAAGCGTCTTTGAGAACGTCGAAATCGGCGTCTAAGAGGAATATTAGCCGACTATGTTTCCATATGGGCTCCCCGTGAGGAATGCAGCCAGGTTGAAGTCAGAGCATCGTCGAGAACAAAAGCTACGACAGTACCCTGTATCAGCCTCTCCGTCCACCCCAAGGTTCCTTACCAGATATCCTGTTGACATCGACACCCTGAACAAGAGCCCCGAATCGGACTTGTGATCCCGGCGGATGCGCAATCGGCTGTATCGAAGCCCTCGAGGCTATTGTGGCGTATGATGCCAACTGGCGGCCGAGCCCACCAACTCTTCTCAAAGACATTGTGCTCACGTATCTGGTTCTTGTGTCTCACCCAAGCTTCCAAGTTCAACACAAGTCTTGCCAAGATGACGACAGAGCGAGGGGGCCCCAATTCTTCTTATCCTGAGTCGTTTAGCTGATGGAGGCTCCAAAGTCAGCCCAGTGGGGTCATATAAATAAGCTGTCTCTGGGAGCTCCCATCTCACTTGGCACTTACGTATAGTATTTACCTGGTCCGTGGAGCTTGCCGAAACAAAACCTCCTTAATCGACATTCCATCGAGCCGCATCCAATTGTAGGCCACATTCAGCGGATGTCGCCGAGCCGCGCCCTTTTGTGTCAAGCTGGAATCTCGGAGTGCTTGCGAAGCATTTCGTAGCGGGATCCACCCACTGATAAGAAGCGTTTATATCCATCGATAGCGGCGTGGATGGAGTAGCTTGGAGATACGTGCACCGTCACCCAAAAGTCTATACGGTGATATGTACTGCATACTCCGTATATCGCACTCCATTCAGAGTCAAATAGAGTGAGCTAATACATATTCAACGATATGAGCTGATATCAGCTTATAGCCGCCTGCAATGGGCGGTGTCGGGATTAAGTCATCTCAGATGGCCGGTTTATCAGTTCGGCTGGATTTCGGATCACCGAACTCAATGATGCACTGTACAGGTAGTCAGTAAGTTCAATATCATTGGAGGCGCTGGCTTAGCCGACGAAACGCTATAAAGTGCATGCTCACCAGAGAACTCAAAATATGCCACTAGAGCATCGTTTATTTCTGCCCTTCAGTTGCCATGGGAAGTTGATGCAAAGTGTAACCTGAATGGAAATGCATATGTGGATGCCTGAGGTTGGGGGTCAGGCCAGGTACGTTTAATGGTACTTCCGCTTCCGTAGCACAATTACTTCATAGGTACTCTTCTCAAATTGAGATACCAATCTGTTGGTATTCGCATCCACCGCATATATGAGATGCATTGAGACATGCCTCTTGAGAATGTGATGGTAGGTTTTGTCGGTGGTACATGAATCAATGCGGAGATGTAGTCACATGTTGATGGAGAAACAATGGGCACTGATCACCCAGAGACTCTTGTACAATCTTCCGCTTTCAGCATCTTCCCTTGCACGCAGCTCGCGGCAGCCAATCCAATTGCTCGCCTTCTCGTGTGCAAGGTTGGGCTGCAAGGCGAACAGTGCGGGCGGTCAAGATCTGACATTGAATATTGACGGCCCCGCCTTGGATGCTTCTTTTATGGATTTTTGTGATTATATTCATTCTTGAGAGTTCAATTGTGTTTATTCCGATCCCAAGTATCGGGGTTTTATCTTCAACATGCCTGATTCAGGGAATCGTGAAGGACGCTGTGCAGAATGTGGCTGTAGCAATAATGATCACGAGTTTGGACGCTGCCTTGGAGAAAGCATCGACAAAAAATCCAAAAAGGCTGTTCGATGCAAGTTTGAGTGGTCGCAGTGCTTGGCGGCTACCCATTCAGAGACCGGCCGAGACTGTGTAATCTGTCCAAAGCACCCAAATGATAAGCCGCGGAGCTTCCGGGGGAAATCACAGATGAAATCTGCGACAGAAAGGGGAAAAGTAAAACTGGAATCCCGGAATGAGGAGATCGTCAGTGAAAATGGAAAGAAGAAGAAGAAAGCTGAGGAAAAGCCTGGCAACCAGGGTGACATCCTCAAAAAGAAGGACAAAACTACAGAATCGAACGAGCGGAAAGTACCCCGCGAAAAGGACCGAAAGCAACATAACAGCACGAGTAAAACAAAAGAGCCCAGCAACTCAGCGAATCCGAAGAGCTCAGTTTCCAAGCCCCCCAGAAACGAGGCTGAAGAGTCATCTGGTGATGAGTTGGCCTGGGATCAGGACAAGGCAGAGGAGGATGCTCTTGCACAGCAGATGCAGCAGCTCAGCCTGAAAAAAGCCCGAGATAAAAGATCAGACAACCCTGACATGGTAGAGTGGAAAAGGGTTCGCGCATGGTCCAAGGACGATGAGGTGGTATACTTTCGAAATCCGGAGACGGGCAATAAGCAGAGAACGGTGCTGACAGCTTGGACGGAAGAGACGAGGAAGTTTGGAAAAGTGAAGAAGGATTGTCTCGTATTTTACAGTCGCAAGGATAGGCGGGCGTTTTACTGTGAGAGCTTTGAAGACGAAGAGCCGAAAGCAGACACTTGAATCTTGAGAAACCAGTTAAGAATAGCACCAGACGTGACAGCGGGTTTCTTAGAGTTGAGTACTCCGTACTCCGTACTATGCATGTCAATCCTATCGACAATGTGAGTCGCATGGGTCCCCCGGCAAAGCACCTCGTAATGAGATAGTAGTAGTACCTCGTATTGCCTTGGTATTTACTTCGTAGAAATGCGAAATATGGTATCAGGGACCTGCGTCTGGCACAGAGATATCTATATTCCATATAAGACGTTCTGCAACAACGCTCGTTGATGACGACAAGTAGGCAGTAAGTAATATACACGCACGGTTATTTTGGCAATCGACATCTCTCTCAACTAAGCGATAAATTGATCAATCCACCTTGAACAGCGTCTGCTTATCGGAATTACGTACCCTTGGATCGGAGAAGCAAGCATGGTTAAGTCGCAGCCTATCTTGTTCCCTATTATCTCGGTCCTTTGCCGAAATATGGCCTTGGCTCTGATCTTAGCGCTGACCGCCCCGAGCTACTGTACAGGTTCCAACACTGTTACATTTTGCATTGTTGCATCCAGCATGCTTGCAGCTGGCAGATTCCTCTTCTCGCGTGGCAATCTGTGAAGCCAACCTTTAGCTGGTAGGTCTCAACAGAAGGCAGAGCCAATTGGAGTTATGCTCGGACTTGTCGACGGGTTGGGCTTTACGCGCCCCATTCAATCCTCATTTGCTGGTGCGTGAGACAACATTAGCAACTTTTTGCTTAACAAGTTCCACACCACCTTTAAACTCGGCAGTGCTAATGACAGGTTGTTAAATCTTCACTTTCTCTTTGCAATTCACTAAACGCACCAAGGAGAGGGCACAGGTTTCAAATACTAGTAACTAGAGAGTGCTTCTCACAATCTCTCTAATCGACAGACCCATAAGCGGAAGATCTACCCAACCGGGAATGAGAACTGCGGGTTGTGGGTCTCCGAACGCTCGGATATAGAGCCTTGGATGCTAGTAGAACTCCGTACAAGCGCCAACTATTCCAAAAACAACAAACCCAGGCGAGGCTACTCAACTGGCATTCTTGACGTAGCTGCGATGCCGCACGGTAGCAACTGATTTTTAATATCAGATGGCCGGCTCTAGATGGATAGACTCAAGATAGTGCTTATGTACAAAACTCGAGTCATCGCTCAGAATATTGCAAGCACGTACTCCGTTGTAGAGCAAGTAGAATGCCGACAGAATGTCGCAAACTGCTTCCAAGGTCCCAAGAGAACGCGCCCGTCCCTTTGAGCACGAACACGCCTCTTCCTTACCTGTCACGAAAACTAGGAGTATTTTAAGGACAAAGTTTGGGTTTGCTAGAAGCAGGTGTGGAATGATGGCAGTTGTGGCTTGCTGTTAGCTCGTCCACATACAGGCTTTCCCTTGTGCCGCTGAAGAATTCGAATGCCGCTAGGCTGGCGCTCCTTGAAGATGCCATCCCGGCATAAGATGATTGCATGAAGCTGCCTCTGGACGGACCAGGATCAGGTGCCTGGGTTTACGTATATGCATGAATATGTGCAATGCACCAGATAGTAATCCATAAATGGTAGCCGGTAAGGGTTCAATGCTTCCTACTGGTTTTCCGTAATAGTATTCCTTTGGTGCCCAGTCGGAAAGCAGTAGCTAGGAGTAGTCTGTGTGCACCTTGAGCGTTAGACTATCATCAATTATTACGCAGTCTGACGAGAATTATGCATTTACAGTGCCCCCGGGAAAACGAAGTACGAGTGCTATCGATAGGAACAGGAATAGTAGGAGTGTCTCCCAAATAGGGAGGTATGTCGTACCAGGTAAATGGGAAGGTACGGAAAAGGAATTTGCAAGTTCCAGAAGCCAAGAAGGAAAAAAAAAGGCAATTAAATGAAAACACCCTGTCCCCACGCATTGGTCGTGTCAAACTTGTCTCTCCATTCAACCCATGCATGACTCGAGCTACCTGCTGCCATCGACATCGCTTCAATCTAAGCCCAAGGCATCATGCCAATGCAATTCCAGCTTCTTCATCCTAGCAGCAACGGAAAGGCACCCGATCCAATGCCAAATCGGCTTCTCCAACGCCTGGAAAACCTCGCCCCACCGCCTGTCCGCCTGTCTTCCGCCGTCAGATGCGCCAGGTTCATATTAGCCAGGGCAAAGCGGCAGCGCTCCGTTTGACCCTCCCAGATGCTGGTGAAGAACAGCGCGACACACTAGTGGGGGCTCCGCTGAGGCGCCTGGGATTGGATCGGACGAAAAGTCAGCGGTTGAAAGGGGATGGGACTGGTCCTGACAACGGAAACTAAGTTAGCGATGCTTTGGATTCGCAATCCTCGCATTCGCCCGTCTTCTCGAGAAACCAACTCCGTTATCCTCAAAGAGAACCATCCCTCGGCAACATGCAGTTCATCACGGCCACTCTCGCGGAATAAGGGAGAGAGGGATGACATATATTGATTGTGTCCTCAGCAAACCTGCTCCTCGCTACGGAGTACAGTGTGTCAGCAAATGGGCTCGTCAGGACAGCAGCGCAGTGGCGCGACTGCGGCTCAAAATGAGAACGCGCCAAAGGCACCCATAGGTGAGATCCATGGTCTTTTCTTTTTCTTTTTTCTTTCCTCCCTCGTATGACAATCGTCAAATAGACGAGTCCCGCTGGATCATGTTGACTGACCGAGCCCCCGCTGCAGCCTGCCTGGTCTGCAGATCTAGAAAGGTACGCAGAGCCCACCGAACTCGTGGCTAGCAGGGAGGAATCTCAGAGATCTTGAGCTGCCCTAGCTAGTCTCACCCGGTTTACCATTCAGCCCAATTCTCATCAGATTCTCCGATTTAGGTCAAATGCGACAAGACTATGCCCGAGTGCCGGAATTGCCTTCGATTAGGTGTCGGATGTCCTGGCTTCAGTCCACAGAACGAGTTCATCTCGCGCAAGGAGATGCAAAAATCTGCAGATGACATCTTCAAGGCTGCTGGCGTTGAGAAGCGGCGAGTGGGGTCCTGCGAGGAATGCCGGTCGTCTAAGCATCGCTGCACCAAGACTCGCCCGTCATGTCGCCGATGCATCCTGCGCAACTTGCCTTGTATCTACCCTTCAAAGCCTGATAAGCAGCGCGAGCGCGAATCTTCATCTCAGCCTGCCAGCTCCGTCGCCAGCTCTTCAGCTGTGGTTGCTGGACTCACTTCGACCGCCCAGGCTCGACCCTTGAATGATGGCCAGTGGACAAATCCGATACTGCTGCACGTCTTTGGTGTCAATATTGAAAGGTAAAAAGACGAACGAAATGGGATTTCTTTCCGAAGCCCAGTCGTTGTCATGCTTTCCAACTGCTAACGTCCGTCTGTTGAAGCCTGTGCACAGATACTCTACCAAAGGACCACGGCCTTCGGCTTCGTCTAATCAATGCTTACTTTGAACGGACTCACCACCTTCGTTGTCTCTCTTTCGTTCATCGCCCCTCTTTTATGCAGTCACTCGAATCAGCCAGCATAGCACAAGATTATGGAGAGCCTTTACTCTATGCAATGTGCGCTCTTGGCGCCAGGTAGGCAGTTTCCTTTTCCACTAGAGAATTAGCCACAGCAGTAAATTTAATCCACCATTCGGTCGTAGACACATTTACTTTGATGCCACGCTTACTCTTGATGGCATTGATCGCGATTCACTTCCAAGCACGGTTCCTGGGCAAGCATGGGCCGAGCGGGCGAGAAAGGAGATGCTGGGAGAAATGCATGCTCCCACGGTACAGACCCTCATGGTGAGTTTTTATCAACTGCCACTAAACTGACGTACCTAGCTAAGCACCCGTGTAGACAGTAGCTCTTCTCTGTGAGTATGGGCTTAGGGAAGATCAGCATGCTTTGGTCTTCATCATGTTGGCTTTTCTGCATCGTGCCATAAGGCTGCTGAGCCTGGATTCTCCACGCCCACTTCATAACCATCACACAGCAGCCCAGATGATCCAACGAGAAGTGGAAAACCGCATCGTCTGGTCCAGCTTCATACTCGACAGTCTTGCCGCCAATGGTGTTGAGAAAAATATGTGTTGGAAAGACCACATACCAGATATCCCCCTGCCATGTTCCGAGGACTGCTTCACATCCCAGGTTTCATCGCAGCCACACTACCTTCTGCAAGTTGAAGACTCAGGAATACATACTGCCATTGCGGAATTAGACCTTCCATCGCTATTGATTTTAGTCGTGCGCCTAAGGACGAAAGTAATGCAGTGCGTGTTCTTCTTTCTTTCTTTTCCCCTCCTGTTTCCCCTTTGCTAAGACTATCTTTCTCTAGACTCATTCGGGTTGCAGACCCAGGCATGCGTATTTGGGAACCATCATCTCAGTTTGTCAGAGTCATTGACCAACTTAGTACGCTTTACAGCAATTTGCCAGAAAGGTATTACCTAACGGAGGCCAATCTATACCTGCTCAAAGAGAAGGGCATGGTCGGGGCTGTCTTCGCTCTGCATCTCTTCATCCATGCAGTCATTTTCGATCTCACTCGCATCTCCCTCGCCGGCTTCAGCTTCCCCCTAGCGCCGGCGTTTAAGAACGCGCCAATTGAGTTTCGCACACACTGCCAAAACCTGTGCCGCTATCATGCCAGCCAAGTATCCGAAATCATCCGTACAGGAATGAGCTTTAGCCCCAATGCGTTCGACGACCTTTTCTGTCCAGATGCGGCTATTGAATCGACCAAAGTACAAATTATTTATGCAGCTACTGTTGATCAGTCTCCTCAGACTTTACAAATTACCAGAGACAATATTATTACCAACCTCAACTTCCTCTTGGGCATTCACAATCGTGGAAAGGAGGCACCAAAACAGTTTGTAAGTTTCCAGCTCGCCGTTTGATCGTTTCTGTGACAGTTATTGATTTTCAATAGATTCGGGGCGTCATTCCACTGTGCCATCTCTTTGGCTTTCGAGATATTGCAGAGAGATATCAAGAAACGCTTGGGTTTGTTCTTAACTTCAGATTAGTACGAGTGCGTGCTGTTTACTGACGCCCGGACTTAGTGTACCGATTGATGCGGCCGAAGTCACAGGATCCGCTGACGTTCATCATCTTTCAGCATCGGCCTCCTTCCGGAGGGGAAGAGTACAGCTTCAAGAATCACAATCGGCAGGCAGTGCTAAGACTATGTCTTCGACCAACGACCATAAATCACCATTGATTCACGCAAGCCAGAACATGGGATACGGGGGACTGGTAGATAAGGCTGGTGGCAGTGACTTTACCAACTCACTGCCGGTCTTGAGGCCAGCATACCCTCCGCTGGAGATAGCACCCGAACTCATGAGCCAGAACCAGGGCTTAGCTCAAAGAAATGCCCTTCAAATTATGCCGTCTGCAGGTGCCATGGTCCAAAGCGGAGCTATGTTGCAGCCTTCAGTTGACGATTATATCAAAACAGCAGACGAAATGTCCACATATTTGACTTGGGGTATGCCGGAAATGCCCCAATGGATAAATTTACCCGAACAAATGCCACCTGGATAATAAACGGGAAATAGATGTTTCTGTTTAATTTCAAAATAAATAGAGCGCATATTGCAGCGTTACGCCATACTACCAACCAAGCTTGCCGTGGATCGAAGGCACAACGAATACACATTCTAGCAACTGCGTCTGAAAAAGCTGCATTACGAGACTGATGGGGCTGTTGATTGCTCCGTGCAATTTGCTCAATATAGCCCTCAAGTCGAACTCCCTCACTTTACGGTTTAATATCATCCGAGCCAAGTCATGTCAGCTACTCCTGCCAACAGGATGCCGTAATAGATGTATATCAATCCTACTACCGCGCTAACGGCATTCTGTTACATAATGCCAAAAGGACCTTGTAAGGATACGATTTAGTCAATTGCGCATAATCGATATTCTTCTAGCTTTGTAGGCTAGAGAGCGCAGGTCGGTTGATATTCTTGCACAAAATGCTAGGCAAAATAAAGGATTATATTAAAGATATAGTAGTAATACATGAAACAGCTGCCGTCTACCATTTCCAGTCCTAGAGTCCAAGTCTATTATTTTACACCCCTTATCCCTTTACAAATACTCGCTAAGAAAGTTGAACATGGAAGTATATGCGGCCTTGTGGGAATAGCCCAGGTTGAGGCCATGTCCAGCGCCCGGGACAATGGTTGTGTTGAAAGATGAGGCGTGGGGGAAGAAGGACTTGGAGACGGCGATGAGGTTGGGGAAGGCTCCGTTGATGGTGGTGGTATCAGTGCAGTTGCCGCCGCAGAAGGGCATGTCGCGCTCTGGAGAAGTGAGTGTTAGCGTTGGTTACATATCTGTTGGGGTATTTAAGGAGATAATAGATGGAAACTAACCGCCTGTGATGATGAGCAGGTGGCCCTTGAAGTTATTGGTCGCACCAACGCCGGCGGCGATGGTCAGGATCTCGCCGGGGGCAGCCGGCTGGCCGGTGGCGAAAGAGTAGTCGAGCACCTTGGGGTTGAAGTCGTCAGGGGCAAAGAACTGGATATTGACGCCAATGCTGGATTGCGGGGCAAAGTAGCCGACCGGATAGGCGGACTTGAGGGCGGGGATCTTCTTGACGGGCTCAAAGTTGCCGCCGAGGACGAAGGCGTTGACGAAGTTTGGGATCTGGCTGAATCCCGTCAAGATGGCGGCGTCGCTGAAGTTGGGGTTGGCGTTGACGAAGTTGTATGTGATGGCCGAGCCGAAGGAGTGGCCGACATGCACGAACTTGTCGAACTTTGTCTTGATGCCCTTGATGGAGCCGTCGCGGAGCTGGCAGGAGAGCTCTTCGAGGGCAGCGAGCTCGAGGAACTGCTGGATCTCGTTGACGGGGTTGCCCTTGGAAGAACCGGCGATACCGAGGCGGTCCCAGGCGAAGGTCGAGTAGCCTTCTTCGTCGACAGCTCGGGCGACGTAGCTGTAGTTGAAGTTGTCAATGGGGAAATCCCAGTAGCTGCGGTCGAAGCCGATGCCGTGAGTCAAGACCTGGATGGCTTTCCCGGGGCCGTGGTCCGGCTGGCAGTAGGTGGCGGCGATGTGATAGTTGCCGCTAACGGTTTTATACTGGAGAGTGAGTTCTTAGCAAGGTTTGTTCTCTCTCTCTCTGTCAAGGAGGAGATGGAAACTTACTCCCGTCAGGAGACTGTCAGTGTAGTTGGTGCCCGGATCGGTGAGGCCAAGGAAGAAGTTGGTGACGTCTATCTCTGAGGCCGGAGCTTCGAGGTCGAAGACGGCGTTTCGCGCTGAGATGGAGATGGGGATATTGAGGTTTTGGCATTTCCGCGCCGCGACGGCGGTGGCCAGAGCCAGGAGAGTTGCCGACTTGAACATGATGCTTTAGTTGTTTGGGTTGTGATGAAGGTAAGACGAGAGAAAAGCTGACAATGAGATTGATGCTGGGGAATGAGACTCTGGATTATTGACGCGACAACTAGATTTATATATCATAGCCATAACAACTTCATTGTCGAACCTCAACAGCATATAGCATACGCCATTGCCATCACAAGCCGGCCCGGCTCTACTTCATGCTCCGATGTCTGGTTCCTTTCATTCCAAATAGCAACTTCCTGATCCACAGAGAGGCAAAGTCCCGAAAGAGTAATTGGCTGCTCCTTGCTGCTCCTTGCAGTTAGCTCCAAGCGGTCACCGATCCGAGTGTTCCATCAATATGGGTCCAGATGATGCAGGGCACATTGTGACAAGGCCGTATTCCGTGGATACATCCCATTTCATTTATTACTAGTATTAGTATTTTTTTTTCGGGGATTTTTTTCTCACAGGGCTGATTGGGTGGTATTCTTTGCATGCTGACTCTATCAAAGAGTGCACGAAAAATTTAGGCTAATTGAGTTGGAGATACTGAGTTGGAGATACTGAATGGCTCTTGGCGGATTGTAGCACAACAAATTTACGAATTGAGTTTTTGAGGGTCCGATTTCTCTGGACAATCCGTAAGGAGAAATTAACTGTCGGCAGGGAGTGGACTCGATGAGGAAAAAGCTTGGCTCTTTCGTCATCAGCAAGAAGGACTGAGGCGGGCTAAGGCAAGGGTAGTGGCTAAGGATGCCGGTGGTGAGATGTTTTCTTTTGCCTGGGGCCCGCCGACCAAACAGTATTCGGTTACGCTGTCTTCCTACTGCTTACATGCTGAACCCCGATTCCGACCCTCTGCTGCCCTGCGCGCCAGTTTGCATTCGGGTTAGAGACCGGAGCTGTTTGCCGGGCGGATTCTCGACATTTGGGTAGCCGTATTCCGTATCAAAATTTCAATACGGAGTATCCGGTGTGGCTTTCATGCGCTGTTCGGAAATGCAAATACCTCTCAACGGGGCACATATTGTCTTAAAGATGACGTCTTTAGCACTTTTATTATTGTCTCAGTCAATTGTTTGGGGGACGCAGAGAGCCCCGCAACAGATGCAGTTTCTTTCAGTATTTTGAGGCCTGACATCTTCCTCTCTATTGGTTAATAACGCGGCCCGGGCTGGTGGGAAGCCGTAACGCTGCCGGATAACTTGCTCAACACTGCCAGTCGTGAGGAACATGGATCAGCTTCCCTTGCCCCCACAGCGGCAGCAGCTGAGATATTTAGACCATTGGACCTGTACGAAGTAAGACATAGAAGCAAATGTGCTCAAAGGGGGATGCATGTTAGGATACGAAGGACCACATGTAAGTAAAGAGACTAATTGATTGGCTAGCATTACGCTGTCAAAGCGAAGGGTCCGTAAATATGCTAGGCCGTTGGGCAATTACATTGGGCAATTATTTTCTTCAACAAAGGTTCCATCGACTCGGAGGGATTACAGAATACAACATTCGAGTCTAGTTATGGTTATGGAGACTTAGTAGAGTGCTCCATGAAAACTTAGGATAGAAATGCATACAAGTATGCACATTGAAACTAGTATTTGTCAACCCCCTTTGAACGGAAGATCTGCTGTGGGGCGAGTTGCGGCAGATGATACCCCATAAGGTCTAGGAGTCTTGCGGCCGCTCACCAACCCCGGATCTCACCGGCAAAACACAGAATTCCAAATCCTATGCAGGGCATTAAATCGCGATCAAAGACTACAAATATGATATGATTTTAATAATAGAAAGAGAACTTCTACCTTAATTAACCCTGTTATTGAACGGTAACCAAGATCAGTGCGATTCTTTTTTTTCCCCTTGCTTCCATGTACTTTTATTATTATATTGCAAACGCGGGTGCCTTTACTATTACATTTAGCCATTTTGTTTGTTGCATTCATTGTATATTGAAATACTCGGCATGAAAGTAGATTTACCATTGATAAATACAACATGTCACATACAGATGTGGTAGTTACATTATGCATAATGAATATATTTTATTTGATTTACCCCAGCTTAATGATTGCAGCGTCTTTGCAACTCGCCACCTTCTCGAAACCAAACTGTTTTCCCGGGCTTGCGGGACGGTGGGGATTTCGGCAACGCCGCCAAAAGAGCAAATCGGTTCAACCGTTGCGCCGGCTGTTAGCGTTATTTTAACGTGGTCGGGTCCCTTGAGCTAAGTTGCGGTGCTTATTCTAGGGGCCTTGTTCACTCTTTGGCGACAGCAGCATCATGATGCCCAAAACCAGCTTACTGCCCACACGTGCCCTCATGTCGGGCAACTAGCGCACAGAGTTTTCTAGAGAGACATTACGTCATTTGATCCTACGATGCCAGCATTTTGCTCTATAAGCAGGAAACTGAACAGCTAAATGGGAGAGCGGTGTAAGTTAAAGAGGTTAAACGAGTGGGGTTCAAGAGGATTTAGTTGTAGAGGTTTGCTAGTTGGAGTCTCCATTTTAGACCGTGGCAGTAAAGTTATCACAAGTGTAGAAAGTACAAATCCTTGTATAGGGTACCGAATGTGTACCAGATATGAAGTCGAGTAAATTACGGAAACTAGTATAAAGACTGAAACCAGTTTATTTGGCATATTGCTTGAGTACTTATTTAAGAAGATTGAGATATTTATGATCACGCCTGTTATGAGGTAAATTGTTGTTCCTGTCAAGCATTGGCTGTTCAAGTTCTATTGAACCCATGTATGCCTAGGTTTTAACAGAGAACTAACGACAAAAGTGATATTCAGGTATAGACAGAGCAAGTCTGCTTTACCTATAGCATTATTTTGACTCCCATAGCTCAGTTTACCAAAGGACCCTTTGTATTATGGTTCTTCCAATTCATTCAGATATCTGGGAGCATTTTTACGCCGCCGTTACTATATGCGAGCTCTTGCCCCGGGTTCGTACACGGAAAGAAGATGCTACGAACGGACCGCACCAGCCTAAATAGCTAACGGACCTCAGCGCAATATTATCACAAGCCTCGCAGCATCATTCCTAAAAACCAACAGCAAGAACAAAGCATAGAAATAAAAGGCTGAGAATTACAGAGCATGTCTATTTTCAAAGCTCATCGCCCTCCTAATAGAATCGAGCCCTTACCCAACACCCATAGAGGCTAAACTTGTCTCTATTGCAGCCAAGTGTTCCAGCTATCTACTATATATGTTTCAGACGAAAGAATCAGCCACGTCGACATTTTGACGAGCGGGCCTCTCATCGGGAGCAAAAAAATGAGCCACCGCTTTAATGCCCTCGACAGTGGGCCTTTGACCAGTTGAAACTTGTTTTGATGCTGCGAATCAGTTGGTAGCGGATATCCTGCAAGTCTCGGCGTATATCACGAACGACACTGCGTGGTACGTCCCCCTCTCAACGTTACATGATAGATACAGACAGCCTAACTCTGACACAAAGGCAACTATGCTTCTATCTTTCAAAGACTACTATTATCTAAATCCCACCGAGGCTCAAGACCAACCCCTCCACATCCATCTAGGTCCGTAACTTGTACTTCACACAACACCACCCGTAGAGACACTAACATAGCAAAACAGACAGATCATTGCCAGAAGCACTCCGACTCACAATCATGTACCAATGCAATATAGGACTGTAAATATTCAGGTGGGATGATTCAACAGCACATAAGCCAGCCACGCAATCAAACTGGAAATCCCCATGTGTGAAATGGAGTTCGATTGCACAAAGCTGGGGTCGTTCTAGAACGATCTCAACTAGTCCTTTTGTGGTCCCGCCAGTGTTGAGCTGGCCTCGACTGGTTGGCAATCTTGGGTAGTCAGCTACATGGCTTTATTAGGGTCCTTGGTTAATAGGAGGACTAGGCAGACGACAAGGGCTTTCCTAATACTTTGACAAATTGGTTAATGCCTGGCTTGGTATCAAACGATGTCCATGTGCGCAAAATAGCAATACGCACTGTATTGCACAATGTGTCAGCTTGAACATGACATCACGCTTACTCAAACAAGGCACAGCAAGTTATAGAAATCAAAAGAGTCATAGAAATGATCTATTAGTGCGCGCCATGGCGCTACTGTATAGTTGACTAAACACCTGGTTGAACTAGTTCATTATCATCTAAAACTGAAAAGAAAGGAAACGCATTGTCACCCATCCCATGTAGGAATGCAAACTGTCGTCATGGATCTGTTGGTACACCACTCGCTATGCAGGCTGTAGTATACACCTCTATCCCGATCCTTGAGAATCCTGTCCCACCCTTTAAAAAAAACGCCGAGAGAAAAAGAATCATGCCGGATTTTATGATGGACCAGTCTGAGGTGAGGCTCTCTCACCTGTCCAGTTTCCAAAATCCCGGCGGTGCACGGGGGGATCCTAAGCAGACCTGCTACAAGCCGATCAACCCAGCATGATCCAAGTCTCTGAGGGCGGGTTGTTTGCATTTTCCAGTATCTCCGTCTGGGAAGGTACTTCATCGTCAAGCTCACTGTCAGAAAAGCAATCGTAATCAGAAAGACTGTCATCCATCATCAAATCTGGGGGTTGAGATGTCTCGACGTCAAATGTTGGATTTGACGTGTTCTGCTCGTAGACCACCCTCAGCGGAGGGAAGGCTTCATGAGCCTCTGAGTCGTCAGCAGATGAACGCTGTACTGTTGAATTGGGCGTCTTGGCGCTGCACTCGCCAATGTCGGTATAGGAGAGGACGAGGGCAGCAGGCTTGCCGGCCTTCTTTGACTTGCGGCCCCGCTTCGCAGGACGGATAGTATAGACGGGATCCTCGTGCTGGATGCTGTTGAGGTTGAATGCCTCCTCTGGGCGCTGCTCATCATTGTCGTAGAGCAGGCCTTGGTGGTAAAGCTCAGCAATCTGCGCGTCTTCACTTTCGGGAGAAGCGCGGGTGTGAACCTTGCCCTTGGCAGTGCTTGCAACCCTGAAAGCTTCCTCGCGCTCCAGGCTAGGCCGTCTCACAAGTCGATACGCATCGCTGGGGAGCGGGATCCCGCTGCGAGCGAGATCCCGGCCCTCCTCTTCTTCATTGCGAGGTGATACTGCCGGGGCACGGGTTTCACGCTTGCGCTGCTGTTCACGAGAAGCGGCAATAACGGCACGGAGATCCCTCTCAATGTGCGATCGCAGAGGACGGGGACCGTCAACGGCGCCTCCGTCCTTTCGTCGCGCCTCCCAAGCACCAGAGAGGCACGGGTAGTTGGGCGACTGCTGGTAGGCGAACTGGTGGTAGACGACGTGGTTTGTAGACTCGACCAAGCGCTTCGCGGTAGACCTGATCAGATAATTGGTCCCACGGCGTCGAAGGACTCCGCGCTTGGACTGGACGTGGCGGCGCTTGACGGCAGGGGATGAAAAGGAGCTGCGATCCATGATAACCTCCATGGTGACTTTATATAGGTTTTACAACTCTTGATGTAGACAGATGAGAGAGAGAAACGTCGTAGTGGCCAAATGCTGATAGAAGACGGTCGAATATGAAGATGTCAAAGTCGACTAGTATAGGGCGTAGGGAGAAGAGATGAACTGTGGAAAGGGATGACATGTCAGTCGAGATGGAAAGACTAACACGGGGGATCTCGCTTAAAGACGGAATCACTTACTGGGAAGTACTTGGGTACGTATTACAAACAGATAAACGACACGCAGTGAAGCAGTGCCGTAGTTACAGAAGGCGCGCTCTAAGCGATAATAGGGCGCGTCCAAGAAGGAATTGGAATGGGTTTGACCTTTTTGCAGTAGAAGCTCGTAGAGCCGTGCAGAAGAAGCAGCAAGAGGACAGGAAGACCCTTTTGCAGTCCCCCTGCCACCGGCCTGGCAAGAGATCTTATATCAGTCCGGGACGCCTATCTCTCTGGTATCTCGCCTGGCTCGCGGTCCTACTTGGCGGCTGGCGTGCTGATTGGCCCTTGGGGGAGTCATCTGGCCGTGCTGGCGACGAGCGCATGACGTGACTCACTCTTATCCAAGGATTGGCTGGGCTGGTGGCGCAGTCACCGAGGAAGAGTTGGCGCTGCTCTCGGGAAAAGGGGCTGTTGGCTGGAAGCGGAAGAGCGCCATTGCGAGGCTGACGGGAAGGATGGAGTATCAGTACTTTGTTTGTGCCGGCAGGCGAAGGTGTGCGGGTAGCGTCTACTCCGTATTATCTCGAGCGTGATGCGTTTAGTGTTGCTCCGAAGGTGTGTCACGGTAAGAATACGGGGACTGCAGAATAGGAGGCAGACGCCGGAAGAGGAAAGCGGCGTGAGGCCCGCATGCATGCAGTGCGGAGTACAGGGAAGGCGGTGGGTACTCCCAGGTACCAGCTAATCTCCCACGTCATATCGGCGAGAGGTATCTGGTACAAGTTGTGTTTGATGTGGTAATAGAGACAAGAGAGACATGTCCGGAGAGACCCGAGTACCAGTACTTGTTATCGCCAATCCACAAAGTAGTCGGCCATTTCCAGCAGCGTGGGATGGACATGCAACCCCTTCCAAAGTGTCAAGTGTCATCATTACGGAGTACATTCTGTACTTTGAACTTTGTAGGCACTTGAAGCCTTGCCCCCTTATCGGCTTGCACATGTGCAGTACTAAGTAGTACTCCATACTTGTCTAAACATTCCCGCTCTCCGCATCGGCTAGGTACTGACTACTCTACCTATCAAACAGCACCATCTCCTTGTTGGACATTAGGTGCAGTCACAAAGCCGGGGCACAAGATACCTCCCTCCCCGGAGCCTAAAATGGTCCGGATGCGCTGGCCGATGCAGCGCGCGCCTCTTTCTTGGAGGGACAAACAGCCGCTATCAGTCGCTTAGTCGATGCCTTGACCCTGTGTTATCTGTGGCTTGAAACGTTTGGGTGGGCGTGTCTCATTACCTGGGAGCAGAGGCCTCTCTCTAGGCTGCCATGGTGGCTCGCCGTGGAGAGTCATCAGATCCACGAGACCGCGCTTCAGCTGGATTCCGAGGCGCCATGTGAACGGAGGAAAGGCAGACAGACTTTCGCATGGTTAGTAATGCCAACTAGCAGTCCAAACTATGGACTAAACACTAACAGCAACAAACAATGCGGGGAGAAAGAGGGTCAAGGGGGGCCGTTGAGACCGCTTTTTGCTCCTGTGCTCTGTAGGCACAGAGTATTGGTCCCGCCGGCGCCAATCATACGAGTAATGCAGACTTGGACATTACCGATTGCGCTCTCGATGAAAGTGCTTGTACTAGTACGTGATTTATATCCGCGGTAAAGCTGCCACAGCTTATTGTTTCAGGGGGAAATACGTACGGAGAAGAGGAAAGAACCCGAGGAGATGTCCGGAGGGTAGGATTATCGTGTTCTAATGCAAGTACAAAGTACGGGGTATGGAGGATGAAATGGGTTGTACACTGTACGCGGTATAGGTACTTCGTATTCTTATTCACATCCAGATTCCAGTCTGTTGCACAGTATGTGGTACTAGTGTCTTGGATATAATAGTAATAATAATATAATAATAAATTGTCTAATATAAAATCAATACATGCGTGGTGTTTGTGTAGGACTTGTTATGCAATGTGACATCCACCACCAATGCATGTTCAAGCCATCCATCCACACAATGGGCCATCAGGGTGGCATTGATTGCTGATAAGGCCGATAACACTGATAACAAGCAGATGACGACGTTCCATCAGATAATACAGATACAGATACAGATAACCGCCAAGATAACCGCATCATATAATATACAGTCAAATCAGACAAAACTCACTCATTCGTCCAGCGTGACATCCATGGCCGCCAGATACGTCTTGACATCCGTCAGCTTCATCTCCCGCGCACTGTTCAGCGTCTTCTCCTGGCCCCAGGCAACCCCCCGGCCCTGCGCAAACGTATCCCTGTACTTGACCATGGAGCTGTCCGGCTCCTCGCGCATCTGCTTCGCCAGCTCGTCTAGATCCCAGAGCTCGCGCCGGAATCGCGTGCCAAAGCGCTCGTCCAATAGATCGGCCACCTGCGCGTACGTGAGGGTGTCGCCAGCCACGTAAACGCATTGGTTCCTGAGGCCGCGAGGATCCAGCACCACCTCCGCAGTCGCCCGGCCAATATCCTCTGGCGTCGTCAGGGTGATGCTGTTGTCCCAGGAGCCGAGCCCGCGCACCGTCTTGGAGCCCAGGTCGACGACGCCAAACTCGGCCACGAAGAGGAAGCTCATGAAGAGGCCGGTCGAGACAATGATCCATTCCGTGGCGTCTTGCGCGCGCAGCATCGCTCGCACGCCCAGCTGCTCGTCAAACAGGTCCTGCGAGCTGCCCAGGCCAATTGCATCGTAGTCCATGCCAAACTGCCAGGGAAAGTATCGGACCTTGGCTTCCAGAGCAGCCTGTGCCAGTTTCGTCTGAGTCCCCGACGGCAGGCCCATGCCCGTGCAGGACACGACAGTGTCATACCTGGAGAAGATGGCGGCGAGCTCCGATGCAGAGGCCTGCACCGCATCCGCCGCCTCAAAGTGCACGTCCAGAGCTCTGATTTGCTGTATCAGCTTCTTCTTATCCGGCGCGGCAGAGTCCAGCGTGGCCTGCCGCATCATGACGGTAATCCTGGTGTGGTTTCGCTTGGGATGTCTGGCGAGTGCTTCCAGAACCGCGAGGCCAAGCTCGCCGGCACCCAGAACAAGAATGTTGTCCGCCATTGTGTCCCGATGATTGAGTTGTCGAGTTAGCGCTTGTAGATTCGCAAAGGTGAGTTGAGGGCGATGAGCGACATATTCGCCGTCCATTAGGCCCTTATTTAACTTTGGCACTTGATGAGCGTCGAGTAGTTTCCCCATTGAAGAGTTTGTTGGCCATTATGACCTCAGGACAGACATTAGCAGTCATCATTGGCCCGTCATCTGCCTAGAGGGAATTGGAGGTCAGATCGTCCAATACGGAAAACTTGTGGCGTGTTGTCCGTGTGCTTAGAAATTGCCCTTCTTGGCAATGGGCTCTGACAAATGGCCTACCCTGCATCTATACGAATAGAATCCATCGTATTTCCTCGCGAAAACAGCATAGCTGCAAAGACTATTCTTCCAACAAGGCTGGCTAAAGCGATTCGCAGCGGAGACTTTGGCAGATTTCCTTTGGATCTTTCGTTGCCAAGCCGCGCTCGCGACGGATTTAAGCCTTGTTCGTGGAGGGGTCGAGTTAGGTCGGTGAGATGTAAGTATACTAGCGGCTAGGAAATTCGGCTCATGACAACGGAGATAGATTCATCGGAGATTATCAGAGTTTAAATGTTGACAGCTTTGCCGGAACTAATTGCATTTGAAGATTCTAGAAACGAAACTGAACACGATTCCCGCCGTCTCCCCATAGACTAATCCCTTTCCAAAACCAAAGAAAAATATGTGGTAAATTAAACTCATAATTTCCCACCAAGAGCAAAGATACTAATCCCGTAGCTCGTTTACAGAAGTCGCCAGTAATACAAACGCACTCCCCGTCTTTATCAATTTAGACGGTAGGCTTGTTCGCAAACCCCACTACTTTGTTCCCCATATCAAAGACGGCAAACTGAGCCTTGAGGGCAATATCTCCCAACACTGCGAATGGCGCGTCCTCAGACGTCTGGATCCCTCCATAGCAATGCGTCCTGTTCATCCGCCCATAGTTGATGTAGGAGCCCGGGACGACGCCTCTGTAGGTGCCCAGCCCAAATACAAAGTCGGGCAGAGTGGCGTTGCAGGGCACTATCGTCATCCCGACGTCGTTGCTGAAACTCGAGCCGTTGACCTGCGCATAGTAGGCTTTGACAATGTCGTTTGGCGCCAAGAGCAGAGTGGTGCCTGTGTCGGCGATGGCATTCCAGACGCGAGTTACGTACTTGCTCTCGTCCTTGCCGATCCGGTAGCCGCTCACGGAAATCTCCCATAGGGGAGACTTTGGGTTGATTGCGGCGTACTGGATGCTTCCTGTGTATTCGGACGCGTTGATGTAGCCAAAGTTGTAGGTTCCGGGCTTGCCCTTCTTGAGGTTGGCTGTGAACACGGGCTTCGCGAGCTGGTTCTTGATGTTGTCCAAGTACGTCAGCTGCTTCTCCGGGCGAACTGTGTTGGCGGAGCTGGATGCGGCGCCTAGGAGGCCGGACGAGAAGGTGTCGTCGCTAATCTCTTCAGAGATTTGCGTTGCGGACTCGACGGCCTGCTGGTCGAAGAAGGTGCTGCCGATCTGCACGCGATCCTTGTAGACGATGCCGTTGGCGCTGGAGCCATCGCCGTACTTGATGAGCCAAGATTGACCGTTTAGCCGAACACTTGTGTTGGAAGCGCTGGGGTTGTAGAGCGCTTGTCCTTGGACTTGAGACGGATACGTGTCTGTTGAAATGACCCAGCTGCGTGGACGAGTGTCAGAAGAAATGGGCCATTTGTCATCTTCTCCTTTTTCCTCGCCCTTTTCTCTATACCAGAAGCGACTTACAGGTCGGATGAGCCAGTGTCAAGGTTCAGAGGGACTGTCTGAGGCGGCGTGCCAATCATGACAGGAAGAACATATTCGGAATCAGCTCCCGGAGCTGGCGTAGCGACAGCTGTGCCCGTTATATTGCCTATCTCTCGAATCAGCTCCCCGTGACTCTTTTCGTTGTAAGACTATATCTGGAGAGAGAGAGAACGTACCGGCATCGAGGAGCACGCCAAACTTCCGGCGAAGATCAGGATTGACTCTAATCGCGTGCTTGATATGCTTCGGTAGCTTAGGGCTATACTTTGCCAACGCCGCAATGTAGCTTGCTGGGACATTGGGCCCTTTGTAATGTTCGTTTTGAATCTGAGTGATGGAAAACTCCTTGCCTTCAGTGGTGGACTTGGCTGTATCTCTTGGCTGGGCGACTGCTGCCGAGGCAGAGTTTGCTATACACGCGAGTGTGAGAGCTGCGGTATGAAACTTCATGATGAAATAGTATAGTCTGATGAAATTACTACAGGAGAAGCGAATATGTCAAGCAGAGCAAACTTGCTACGGCTCTCCTCTCTTCTGGAGATGAGGATGAAGCAACCGGTGTGGAAGGGGAAGCTTGGTTTATTCCCCGACCCCTTAACGCATATTATATATTGATCTATTGATCGCAGCATACCGGAATGAAGCGGCCCTCTGCCCCTTCGATTCCAACAGTATGACGGTGCTTTACAGGATGCCGGAGCCAACTTCCGCCAATGGATGAACTGATCATTGCCAACTGCAGATAACTTGGTTACCCCGTGATGACCGCCCAAGACTTGGCTAGGAATGTGATTCGAGGCATGTGCATTGGGGGAATTTGCAGTTGCGGACAGCATGGCCATCCGCATGTCCACACGAAAAACGCGGGAAGATAGGGGCATTTTCTGAGACAAAATTTCTCCTTAATAAATGATCACCTAGGGATCGACCGAGACATTGAAAACGGGATACGTGCGTGTGCCCAAGGCTCCGACTTTGGGCTGCCTCCAAATGGTCACATATGCATTTCAATCCCGATATCTTTTGCAGAAATCTACAGATACGACAACCCGACGATGACGGCATCGATTTCAACTTTATGCATGGCGTTGAGTTTACGTGCATATTCTGTGTCTCACTTGGATCACATGGAGATTCTCCTTACTTTGTACACGTTACTGCCTGAACCGGCATCCCACGGCTTTAAGCTCTGAGTCAAACGAACAAGCTGACTCATGGCTCTTTTTGACTTACAAATGACAATTCAAGCTTTTATTCTGCTGCACTGTTTCGTAAGAAAAAATTAAGACCAGGATGTGTGAGACTCAAAACGGGTTTGTTAGAAATGAGGAATCGAGAACTGGGCCTTCGCCACAGGATGAGTGAGCAATCAAGTGGTACTTGTGGTGCATGTACTCATTTACTGTGGTGCTCTGTGACTCAGTGAGGGAAAACCCCACAATTTCAATCCCACGTCAGTGTATGGAGTGACTTGGCGCAAAGTACCGCCATGCGCCATGACAATTTTTAGCAGCGGAAATGCGCCACCACACGGAAACTTCAAAATTCTAGATAAGATAAAAATCGAGTTGCCGCTCCGGGATAATTTATTTTCTCCAGCATCGAAAGCCAAAAAAACTCGGGAGCGTTGCGCGACCCAGATCCTTCTGCAGGAGACGATCTTTTTTTTCACCGTTTAATTAAAAAAAGAAAGAAAGGAACAAAGACAATAGACAGAAACAGAAACAAAACAAAGATCAGAAACATGGACGGCGTCGCAGCCTCCCCAGCAGCGCCTCACCAGCCACCATACCAGTACACGGCGAACCAGGGTTACGAGCAGACAGAACAAGTGCCCCGCGAATTGCTGAGGCAACAAGATGATGCCCCGCTTCCCATAGACGGCGAAGAGGATGATTACCTCGAGGACATTTTCGACGACGACGACCAGATCGACGACGATGAGGAATGGGCCGCTGACGGCGACCTGACCAAGACGTACAACCGCCAGAGACAACTCAACGATGGCGGCGCCGGCGCTGCGATCCCGCGGTCCAACCAGCAGAAGCCAAAGGCAAACACCTTTGCCAGCGTCGACGACCAAGTCTCAGCGCTCTCCAAGCACGCTACCAAGATCCGCCTCGACTCGGTCAAGCAGGATGACGAGCGGGACAAGGACAAGGCAGATCGCGCCACCAGCGAGCAGGTGCTGGATCAGAGGACGCGCATGATTCTTCTGCAGATGATCAACCGAGGCGCCGTCAGCGAAGTTCACGGCGCCATCAGCACGGGCAAAGAGGCAAACGTCTACGGCGCCGTCTCGTACGACGAAGAGACTGGCGCCGCGACGCAGAGGGCCATCAAGGTGTACAAGACAGCAATCCTGGTGTTCAAGGATCGAGAGAGGTACATCACCGGCGAGCATCGCTTCAAGGGCGGCTTCGACAAGGGCAACAACCGCAAGATGGTCAAACTCTGGGCTGAGAAGGAGTATCGAAACCTGAGGAGGATATACAGCGCCGGCATTCCCTGCCCTGAGCCTCTGGCCCTGAAGCTGCATGTGCTTGTCATGGGCTTCTTGGGCGACAGGAAGGGTTGGGCGTATCCTCGGCTGCGCGATGCCAACTTGAAGGGCGACGACGTGGACCAGCAGTGGCAGAACCTCTATGTCCAGCTTCTGGGAACGATGCGGAGGATGTATCAGGTCTGCAAGCTGGTCCACGCCGATCTGAGCGAGTACAACATTCTCTACCACGACGGCAAGCTATACATCATCGATGTGTCGCAGAGCGTAGAGCCGGACCACCCTCGGTCGCTCGAGTTCCTGCGAATGGACATCAAGAACGTGGGCGACTTCTTCCGTCGCAAGGGCGTCGACACTCTGCCGGATCGAGCAATCTTCAACTTCATCACTGTGCCGGAGGGACCTGTAGAGGAGCCCGCCATGGCTGAGGCGATTGCCAAGCTCTACGAGACGCGGCAGTCCGCGACAAATGACGAGGAGGCTGCTGCTGAGGAGGTGGACACAGAGGTCTTCCGAAACCAGTACATCCCGCAGACGCTGGAGCAAGTCTACGACATTGAAAAGGATGTCAAGAAGCTTGGTCTGGGAGAGGGCAATGAATTGGTATACAGCAAGCTGCTGGCCGATCAGGTTGTTGCGCCCAAGGCGGACGGCGAAGAAGAAGAGGCAGATGAAGAGGACTCCGAGGATGAATCAGGAGAGGGGGCTTCTCTCGGCAGCGACGACTCTGAGGATGACGAGAGCCGGTTCGACAAGGGCCGACCGAGAGGTCGCAAGTTTGAGGACAAGGACGAGAAGAAGGTATGTTTTACCATGATGATCATTGAGAAGGTGATGAATGGTGTTGGCTGACATGATTTTTTTTTTGAACTACAGCAACATAAGCTGGCCGTCAAAGAGGCAAAGCGCGAGAAGCGAAAGGAGAAGATGCCCAAGCATCTGAAGAAGAAGCTAGTCTCTAGCACGTCAAGGAAAACGAAAAAATAAAGGACGAAAAAATTAAAATAAAAAAATAAATCAAGGTAATTTTGAAATAATATAAAAATAGCATTTGATGATGTCTTCTTTTCCTTTCATTTTTTTTATTGTGATGCTGGTGCTGCTGTATGTGTGTGCGAAGATAGACCAGGAGGCATGTTGGATGATGAGCACTGATTGTCGTGAGCTGCAATCTGAGAATAACGGCGGTTTAACATCCATGGATGCGTAACCCCGTTCTTGGATTCGTTTGCGATCTGAACTGCATGGGGTTGACCCGTCAGAGGATGATCAAAGAGAGCGCTGACAACTGTCTCCTGGGTATCAACTTGTGAAATATAGAGTAGACTTGGAAGATGACTGCAAAGTGTTGGCTACTAGAAATATCATTATCAATATAAATAAGTCTATATGCTAATCAAAACAGCTCATCCAACCCCCTAACACAACAAGAAATAGTACATTTTACTGCCTTCATACTATGGGTATTCGTCATCATCATCATCCATAGTCAAACAAGCTATTTTAACTCTCTTCCTCATCACATACACAAAGTGAAAGAATTGACATTGCAGTCCCCCTCTCTAGAATTAAAAATAGTACTGCTGGTGGTTCTGACCGGGTGGCGGTTGTGCCAAAAAGTCAAAGTTGAAGGCATCCATGCCGGTGTTCCATGGATCTGGAGGAGATTCTGAATAAACTGTTAGTTGCTGCTATACCAGGCGGAATTGCATTTCATTATGTGATGACTACTTACCAACCCAAATGGAATCATAGAGCTCCATGGGAGCATTGTACTGCATCGGATCGACAATAGGAGGTATGCCATCCATAGCAAGATTGCTTGGCATTTGCTGAGGGTAGCTCATACTAATCCAAAACTATCAGCTTTCACATGTATTCCTAACAGTAATAAAATCCACTTGTGTACTTACGCCGACATATCTTGAATAGAGGAGCCGTTTTGCATCTCGGCCATGGCCATCGCTGCGTCTTCGCGGGGGTCTGCTCCTGGCGGCAAAGTGCGGAACGAAGGATTTGATATCATGGCATTATAGCCGGCCTGACCATTCAACCCTAGATGCAGCAACGGAGTTCGGTTTCCGCTTCCAACGGCAGATAAATCGCCATTCTCTCGCTTAAGGCTTGACAGATTGACTTGTCCGTGGTCATAGATGTTTTTGAGCGCGGTAAGTGCTCTCCATAGAGGACCAGACAGTTCAATGTCCTTATCTGTTTTCGCGACGTGGGCCTCTGGGGAGCTAACCTCTTTGGCTGCCGTCGCTGAAAGCGCCTCGATCAAATCCCCCTGTAGTTGTCGCACTTCAGGGTCAGACTTGGTATCGGAGGAGAGACCAAGCAGCAAAGCCGACGAAAGACCGTGGTAAGTGAAAGCCCAGCTTCGCGTTGGGATCACCGACAGCTGGTGCATCGCAAGGAACATCTTGACCGTCTCGGTCAAATTGATCCTGCATCTTTCTGCCAGTGCCTGCTTCTGCGCCGGCTCAAAAGTGCAGTCCCTTCGAAGGGCCGGTCGACAGGCTACAGATATGACGAATGATGTATGCAAGCGGATGGCGAAGAATTGAAGACGATCCACTGCTGACTTGCACTTCTCCTTGTCCTGCATATGAGGGGCTGCCCGTTTTCGAAGTTCTTCAACAGCCTCACAATTTTCGTAGATCTGGTTGTAAGTGGCCGAAGCCATTATATCGGGATTGAGCCGACGCGAAATGATTTCGATGAGGTTATACATCATTTCCAAGTACGAATAGTTTCCAATGGTCGATTCTGGGCTGTGGGGAATTGAACAGCTCGGAATGTTCGTCATCGAACTCCTACACACCACTGATATTAGCATTGCATTCGGCATCATGGTGATGAACGTGGCAAATTTACCGATCAAATGACAAGGATGTCAAGGTGTCGTGCCAGACACATGTCCACCATAGCCTGCGCCGAATCATTTCCTTGGACTTGGCATTGGGGGGAGAGCTCTCGCGACTACCACGGATGGTTGGGCGATGCAGACCCAAGGATTGGGCAAGACGACATGTAAGACCCGTGAGCGCCCATGATGCTTCAGCCTTCATGTCATTGAGAAGAACAAAGTTTGTCAAAAGCAATGCTTGAATCGAGTCAAACGATGGCCTCAACAGAAAGTTTGCTAGCCGGAGTAGATGGAAAGAGATCTGTATGTACTTTTGCGAATCCTTGGTGCGAATATGATAGGGGGATTCATGGTACTGGGAGCCGACTGCCAAGACTGCAAAGAGAATGGCCAGCCAAGAAGCCGTTACTGGCTTTGAAGCCCTGCCGGTTTTGGAGGCATTTCGAGATCGGTCCTCCAAATAGATCATAAGATTGGACTCGAGCTCATCAATGTCAATAACGAAGCCCCAGAACGGTTGCGGAATCTCCTTGTAAGTTCGGAAAAGCCTATGTTGTTAAATTTAGAACGAGATCCATCTCCATAGCGTTTATTAATCAGCGAATGACGTACTTCATAACCTCTCTGTCGGACGGCAGTTCGGTGGCAATATCCCGAGCAAGCCGCTGAAGGTGAGCGGAGGACATGAGGGGAAAAGGAGCAGAGGTGTCGAGCCCCAAGATGGATCGCATATCTCGGCGTATATCAGTTCCATCCTCTTTGTTGTTTGGTGATTGCTCTCCGAGCAAGGCCGGAATGCTGTTTTGTCCAACATAACGATCAGGTACTGAGTCAGAGTCGTCCTGGTTTGTGGATAATCCTGTATGAAGCGTTACTAAATAAATACGGGCGGCAAGGAAAAAAAAAAACTGAGCGTGCAGCTGGATGACATGAACTTACCAATTGCTGGCGGCCAGCTGTCCTGGCGCTCAGCTTTCACATTGTCGTCTCCATCAGAGGGTGACCGAGCCCTCTTGCGGCTGTGAGAAGCGGAGGAATTGTGCTTGCTCGCCGACGATCGGTTTGGCTTATAAGAGCAGAGCTGAGGATGTTCTCGCTTCACGCAGTTCTCACAGGGCTGCTGGTTGTCACACTTCACCTTGCGCTGACGGCATGGCCAGCATGCGGTTCCTATGACGCATTAGTCGCGCGGCAATTGTATGAGTTCTGAGCGCATATAAAAACGGAAAATTTGCTCGTTATTGCGCGGCGCCGTTGCCATTGAGAGATATCCTTACCATACCGAACTTTCCGATGCGAGTGGATGATGCGACTGGCCTCCTCAGGTGTCAGATCGTCAACTGGCACCTGTTCGTCCGCGTCGGCATTGTCAGCCATGATTGGATTTGATGCGACAAACTCAACACTGCGAATTATTTCAAATGCATGCAGTGGAGACGAGCGTCCAATTAGTTAATGAGAGCTCCTTTGGTCTGGGCAGCTGGGAACTTTCAGTTGATCAACGCCGAACACCGAGCATCTCCACGAGCGCAAGTGGCGGAGGATAAGGAATGCCTGGCCTGATGGCGGATCAACAGGCGGTCCGCGTACGAACGCGCCACCTTAGCCACGTGATCTTGTCCCTGTGATTGTGCACGTGCTTCCGGTTCCAGGCGGCGCTCGGCGATTCCCCGCAATCGCGGGAATGGCACTCTAGCCTTGGCTTGCATCCACAGCCAAGGGCCGGCCAAAAGGGCTTGTTGCAACTGTCTCACATAAGAAGGACGAAGCCGGTGGATAACCTTTGCTGCTAGCTTCCGGACGCTAGACAGACAATGTCGTCAGGCCCTTTGGGGTCGCGGACGCACGAGCGATCTGCTGAGCTGGATCGGATCATTCGCATGCTCAATGATACCTTTGCATTGCAGCTGTGCAAGCCCGATGTGACGCTCTCTCCTCGCAAATATCGAGAGCGCCGGCGAAGCGATGAGGAGGCTCGGATTGACGACATATACCAGAAAATTCGATTTCTGCACTATGGGGGGGACGATCGGCTAGCTACATGCCTGGGGCGCTTTCAACAGCAAGGGCGGATGATCTTGTCTGATCCGGCGTCACACAATTCTGGCCGTCAGTTATCTGCAACAACTAGAGTGCTTCTTCAGGAATGTCTGCTTGAGATCCTTCGCAATGTAGATGACCCAGAATCAAAACAATGGAGCAAGCGAGTGTCTGAGGAGATACCGGAATACACTCCAAAACGGGCCAGGGGCCAGCTGCCTCATAGCTATGAACATCATGATGCGGTCGACGCCCTCCCTGTCCGTTCAAGAGATTCCTTTGCGGGCATTGGTGAAGTGATAGCTTCCGGGAGTCGCTCTCAAGGGGAGCTTCCTCAGTCATTCTCCCAACAGAAGTCCTTTGACCAATCCTTTCTCTCGAGTCGAGCTTCTTTTCATTCTGAAGTATTTTCTTCAAAGTACACGCAAGATGCATCTTTCATCAGCCAAACAACCGTTGACTCTCAATCTCAAGACAAGACAAATAACTATACATATTCACAACGCACAACAGCTGAATCTTTTTCGGAATCCTCTGGATCTGACCAAGGCCCAAATATTCGGCAGCAGAATGGAAATTCACTCCCTCGTAGGCCAAATGAATCCACTGACAGGCTAGAGTATCATGATGACTCTCAATTAAAGAGCCCTGCGCCTTCGTCAAGCCGTTCTCACCAAGGTGTCGTCAACTCCGTGGGCGGGGCGATTGAAGATAAGTTTGCTAATATATGGCGTGGGTATATGTGATTGCGAGCGACTATGCGCATTATTGCTAATAAAATCGTTGGAATAGCCAAATTGCCTCATCCTGAATTGACAGAAGCACCCTTAGCGGTGATTTGGGAGATTACTAGAGCTGCTCTTCATTGCAATGTTCCGCTAGACCAGTTCGATCTATTGTATGAATCGAATGAATGCTGGCACAATCAGAATAGCTTGAGAGACTCAATCTCAAGGCACCCCTTATTCCACGGCAAAAGTTTACCACAGTCTAGTGATTCGGGGGCATGGCAAACGGCGCTGGGCGACTTTCAGACCAAGGTCAAGACTGTCACGCTCTCGGCAGAATTGGTTTATAATCAAGGGTCTACTGGGCCACTGTATAATCTTCGTCTGCATCCGTTGAAGCTTGAGTTGGGTCATCGATTGGCACGTCGATTCGGTGCTGACCGGTTTTTGGAGATTACCATTCCATCGCCGTCGATGTCAACGGATGATGAGCCAAATATCCTTAAAGAAGATCGAGGCGGCAGCCTTAAAATGATTGTAGATTGGCTCACCAAATCCCGCCATTATTTTCTTGGACGGTCTTGGAAGCCATTCTTCGTGCGTAGCGTGAAAGGCAAGAAGGCTTCAGGGGCCAATAAAAGCACGGCTCTGGATAGAGTATATCTTTTTGCCTGCGACGGCAACAACTTTCGCAATCCAATGGCACCTGATGACGTTCCGCCACTCGACGAAGCGTTTGAGATTAGGACCCGCACGAAAATGAGACTTAGTGGTCTGCTAAGATGGGCCATTGGCATTGATAACGAGCGCAACTCAGAGCAGCCCGTTGCCAAATTGTTCTCCCGTCTGGCGCTGAGTGAGTTGCCATGGCATCATCATACTCCCAGAGTTCAGGTTTTGTTAATAATGATATTACAGGTCTTAGCCGAACTTGGCCAACCATTGTTCTCGAAAAACATCAAATTATCATCCAGCGTAAAGATCTTGGAATTAGAATGGTAATGAATGACGGAATCGGTCGCATTTCGCCAAGTCTGGCCAGGAAAGTTGCCGAATCCCTTGGTTTGTCGGATTGCCCGAGCTGTTTTCAAGGTCGACTGGGAAGTGCAAAAGGGATGTGGTTGATTGACGTGGATAGTGATGAAGATTCTGAGAGAGATTGGGTCGAAATATACCCATCACAGAAGAAGTGGGAGTGTGACTACGAGGACCCTCACCATAGGACTCTGGAGATACGAAACTGGCCATCGGAGCTGAAATCGGCGTCCCTTAATCAACAGTTCATCCCTGTGCTGGAAGCGCGGTCACCGCGGCCGGACGACATGCGGCGGGCCATGTCTGAGCATTTGGAGAGGGCTCTGCACGCTGACCTTGGTGAACAAGCAGCCGCCATGAAGGAACCCATGGGCCTCCGGTTATGGATTCATCAGTCTGGGCCATCGAAGAATGATCGGTCGCTGGACGGGTATGCAGAGTTTCTAGCTGGCCTTCCCAGTAGTAACGCGGATAGAGTGGCCTTTTTACTTGACTCAGGATTCGATCAGAGGAGGATGGAATATCTCAAGGAACTTGTTTGGGATATGTGTAAGAAAAAAGCCGATACTCTGAAGACTAAGATGAACATTACAATTCCTTGCTCAGCGTACATTTACATGGCGGCTGACTTTTCATCGACACTTGAAGAAGGAGAAGTGCACCTTTCTTTTTCTACGAAATTTCAAGCAGAAGGGTTCTCAGATACGCTGCTCGAGCATATGGATATTTTGGTGGCAAGGGCTCCAGCCCATCTACCGAGCGATATCCAGAGAGTCAGAGTAGTATCTCGGCCGGAGCTTCGAAGGCTGAAAGATGTCATCATCTTCTCAACCAAAGGCAGCATACCCCTTGCTGATAAGCTATCCGGGGGCGACTATGACGGCGATTTGGCGTGGGTATGCTGGGACCAAAATATCGTCAAAAATTTCGAGAATGCTCCAGTACCTGAGAAGCTAGATCTGATTGGGGGTGGGTATCTGCGTAAACTGGGTACGAAATTTACGGGTATCCTGGACAAAATTGAGAGCAGCAACTTCTACAAGTATAGGGACAACAGATCTGAGCATCTTGAGGATGCCTGCGTTGATTTCATATCCCAGGCATTTCTTTTCAACTTGCAGCCCTCGTTTTTGGGTCGCTGTACCAAGTATAAAGAAAGACTTTGCTATATGCGCAATTCGGTTGAAGATAGTGCCGCCATTCATTTGAGCCAATTGCTTGGCTATTTAGTTGATCAGAGTAAACAGGGCATTGAGTTTACCAATGAAGATTGGCAGCGATTTTGCACCGAAAAGCTTAGAACGAAGAGCGCTTTTCTTCCTGAACCGGAATATGCGAAGGAGAAAGGAACTCGGAAACCTGACAATCGGGGTCGGTTACATATTCTCGATTATTTGAGATTTGATGTTGCTGATACGGTTATCGACGAGGTCTTGACCAGCTTCAGCAAGACCATCAACGCTAATAATGCCATACCCTACGACGAAGATCTAACAAAACTGAACAATTTATATGATGAGAGAGCGAAAACATCTCCCGGCTGCAGACAGCTTCTAACGCATCTACGAAATGCGATTAGCCGGCTTCTCGATGAGTGGCGTGTCAGTTTGCGTAATGGAATCGAGAACTCCAAGTTTGCCAATAAAGTAGAGGCTATATATCAGAAATGGCTCGATATTAGGCCACCGGCAGAATTACTCACGAGCGGCGAGTTCCAGGAGTTGCTTCAGGATTCTAACAAGGATTCAGCGCTGAGCAACTGGGAGCTCCTTAAAGCTTCGGCTACTTTCAAGAACCACTACAAGAATGGCTATAGATTTGTTTGGTACATGGCTGGGAAGCAATTAGCATATATCAAGGCCATGGCGCATCAGGCTCCCGGAGAGACAGCGAAAGTGATGGTAATACCGGAGATGTGGGGCATCTTGCGCCCCGATAAGAAGCTCATCATGGCCCTCGCGATACAGCGAGAGGCGGCTCGGGACTCGGAAAGCGCCGTGGCACTCGAAGAGGTCTTTGAGTTTGACGATAATGGCACCGTTATTGACGATGCCTAATTCCGCTATGGACTGTGTAACAAAGCCATTTACGAAGCGACGATTGCGGTATTTCACGATGGATATGCGAGGACTGGATATGTTGTCTCGCTTTGACATGATGTTTGCATGAGATGATAGAAATGAAGTACGACAGCATGATGATGATGATGATGATGATGATGAAAGAACCTGGAATTTCTTTTCAATATTATGCTAGGATACTATTTGTGTTATGTATATCTCATTGGAACCTCTGTTTATGAACTTTGTGATGCCTTCTTCTAGTCTGATTTAGCATCTTGAATAGTTATTTGTGTGTTGTGTTATTGCACCTTTTACTGCCTCGAACTGCCTCGAACTGCTCTCTCAATCTCTCATGTTCACCATCCTGTAACCCACTTCTCCATGGCCGCGTGCTGCTCTCGCCCTTCTTCGCCAATAGTATGCTCCCGCGTAAAACACGCCAGCAACACCAAATATCGACCCGCCCATTACTCCCACCGTGCTAGTATTTGAACTTTTCTTTGATGCAGATGATGATGAGGATGGAGGTGAGGACGGCGGCTTCAGTGTCATTATGTCGCTTGTGACTGTCACTGGGTTACCTCCGTTTTGGAGATCAATGACGATTGTTGAACCGAGGACATCGCCAGAGGATGATACGGCAGCTGCACCGACATATCGATAGGTGGTGTTTGTGCTTGTAAGATGAATGGCGGTTTCGAAGCCGTGGCGAGGAGACTCGGCGATGAGGTTTGCATAATTGCTAATAGTGCTGTGGTCATTGGAGGCGAACTTTCTCGAGGTTAGTGTCCCATGAATTAATGGTGCAGAATAACCTTGGGCGTGAAGAACTTACTATAGCCCATGAAGCTACATCCGTCGCGCCATTCCACGAAACGTAAATGGTGGCATCGAGAGTATTATCATTTGGTGCGTCAGCGGCCACGCTTGGTGGCCACGATGGTTTTCCGGCCCAATCCCCCTTGTTGACTCTGTAGGCAAACATATCTGGCAGCGGCTCTCCGCCAATCATGCCTCTCTGAAAGTCCATTACAGGAGTTCCGTCACTCTTGTACTCTACAAAACCGGGATAGTAGCCCCACCCTGTCATGGTATTTCCACTGTCCAGAGTTTGGTATCCTCCCATGGCGCCGGAGTCAATGTTCTCCGGGTGAAAGAATTGGCTGACTACTCTTGCTGTGTGGGTGATTGGATTGATGGCTATGTGAAGGGCTCGAGTTCCGCATTTTTCTTGACAGGGGCCGCTGTATTCTCCGTGGTTGTCGAATAGAGTGATGTGAGTCTCATCTGTGACGTTGCCTGAGGATGGAATGATACGAGCGTCGTGTTGCCAGCCAAAGTTGGTAGCTTCACCGTTGGAGAGGTCGATGAACTGATTCTGTCTGCCACCGAGAATCCAGATTGGATGACCGTCTCTGCCGTCGATTAAGGTGATGATGGACATGTGACGACTGGAGACGAGATAATTGCCCTCCTCAGTCTACATATGAAGGCTATTAGTGAACATTGCCCCTGAATATGTTCTTCCAACGCGGATAGCCTACCTTTTCTATAGAGTTGATATGGAAAAAGTCGAAGCCGGAATCAGGGCTCACTCCGTAATCTGAGTTGTATATAGCATATGAATTGTTTATGTCGAAGAACTTGGATGCATGCCAGTCAAAAATTAACTCATTGGTTACTGGATCAATCTCTTGGAAGCCACTATCCATAAGAAGGGCATTTTCTGGCCCTCCCACGGAGCGGCAGTCAAAGGGTATGTTGAAATATGTCGAAAAGATGACAGTGCCGCTGTGGGTGACGCTGAGTTCATGCATATCGGCACGAGCATCGATGAGTCCTTGCGCAGTGACGTTGTATTTAAGGTTGTAGTTCTCATCAAAGAAGAGACAATTTCCGTTGGCATGACCACGGGTATGACCGCCCTCCCAGAAAGCAAAGTAACGAGTGCCATTAATAGAGTATATGTCTGATGTATATGTATTTTCATACTTTTGATCAGCGTACACAAGACTCATATCATGGGCATCGAATATCATTGGTCCTGCTTTGTTTTCTCCATAGACTGTTCCCAGAAAGATGAACGCTGCAGGATCAACTTGATCTTTCTCCCATCTGTTTACGAGAAATATAGGGGCGATGATGTTTGAAGAATGGAACGTTTGACTGGGAAACCCGTTGGCGGAGTCGGCGAGGGTCGAGAACTCGGTTGCATTGGTGACAAGCGGGACGTCGGCCATAGCAGAGCGAGCGAAGAGGAGCGCAGATGCGCTCAATATTGAAAAAGAAAAGTGCATTATATGAAGATGTTATGAAGATCAATATTAGCAAATGAGGGAACGTGTTGAGAAGAGAATGAATATAGATGGCGCTTTCAAGGATATGGTACAAGATGGATATCGGAAATAGGACTCATTGCAATAGAGACCTCTATCAAGTAGAATGTTTAACGATAGTTAGATACGCCCGTAGACTTTTTAATATGGCTCAGCAATTTAAAAAAAACAGAAGTAGAATTCACAAAACAACGAAACTTCTCCCTAAGAAGCAAATAAGAAAAAAAAAGTTCAACCAAAAATTTACAAGTGGATGAATACGTTTGTTTTAAAAACGGATTCTGGTCGCATATCGTCATGCGCGGCCACCACCCCTTTTTTCGCATCCACTTGCTTGGACTTTGTGGCTCCCAAGTTTTGCTGCTCCATCAATGATCGACAGTATCTGTGCCAAAAGCGCCCAACCTTTGAGAAAATACTAGTCTTCATAGGTCTGTGTTAGGTCTACGGGTGTGTTTTCAACAAGCGTTTTCAACTTGTCGATCATTTTACGGGGACTGATCAAGATATGGAAGGTCGAATTGCGGGCTGAACGTTGATCTTGGTGTGGTGAAGTCCGAGGCCGGTATATAAGAGAGGGAAGGGATTTGATATATAGGCCTGTGAGAGAAAGGATCTAATTTGTCGCGGCGTGATGATTGAACTTCTATAAGAATGAAAAATGCCAAGATGATGGGCGCTGACGATCAACTTGGTCTGAAACAAATCGTGGATTGGCGTGTTGGCGAGGTGCCGACGAGCCGGGGAATAGATTTGGGTACAATGGTGATAGGATTGTTTGCATTAGAAGTATATAGAGTAGGATTTATATACTCATTCGCGCAATCGATTGAAATTAATAGTATATTTGAGATTGGATGCCATTCTTGGACGGAATAAGTGATATTGTGTCGCGGCGAAAAAAACTCAGGTCCTCAGGGGCAGAGATGCAGATCATCGCGAAAATGTCCATCACGTCATTCAATATCAAGATAGAGGCAGCGGTTGGTATGCATTTTCTACTGTTTTTAAGCTGCTTTCAATCAGAATAAGCTCTCTAAAATATACTGTTAATACCATTAAACCAATAGATGGAATTTACTTCATCAAATCTCAGCATACAATACGGAATGACTGCAGAGAGCGGCAGCCCGAAGAATCGGGGCTGCTCGGCTCCGCAGTGGGGTCAGCTTGCGTGGATGTTAATTTCTTCAGCCCGACGATCCGCTGCCCTCGAGCGATGTTCCGTGTCCAGAAGTAAGGCGAGCTCGTCTCGCCAGCTTTAATGAGACCTTTGCACAAGGTGGCCCGAATGATGTGATTAGGTAAATGTATTTTAACTAACATGATTAAAAAGCTGCTACAGAAGTGATTGTGCAAAGGCACAAAGCCATAAGATGCCTGTATGTCTACCTATTCCCATTTCCAATCTCCAATCTCTATTCCCGATGTTTCTTTATTCACCTAGCACCAAGGACCTCGTGGTTAAAGAAATAAAAACCATCTTTATATATAACGTCGATGTCAACCTGACCCTAGTTTAAATAGGCTCATCTCGTGGTTCAATAAGAATCTCGTTAACCGCAACGTGCTCTGGTTGGCACACAGCATAGACAATCGATCGCGCAACATCTTCAGGATCCAGGATCTTCGCTCCGGACGGCTCTCCGTACTTCTTCACAGCCTCAGCGTCTGTTGACATGCCGAGCAGATCTGTCGCGGTGTTGCCTGGCTGTATGGATGTCACGCGAAGACCTGAGCCAGCCGTCTCCACACGCAAGCTTTGCAGCGTTGCCTCAACGAAGAATTTGCTGGCAGAGTAGACGCCTAGTCCGGGGAACACTTTGCGGCCTGCATCCGAGGAGATGGCAACGACGTGGCCGCTCTTCCTGTCAAGCATGCCGGGCACGGTGGCTGCGATGCAGTTCAAGACGCCCTTGCAGTTGACGTCGACAGTGCGTTCCCACTGGTCTGTCTGCACATTTGCCATCAAGGTGTAGTACATGACGCCAGCACAGCAAACAATTATGTCGACTGGGCCAAGCTTCTCCGTAACCTCTTTGACAAGGGAGTCGACTTGATCCTTCTTTGCAACGTCCGTCTTGTGGATCAGGACTTTGCTTCGGCTGCTGTTGCAGATCTTGGCCTTGATGCTCTCAAGAGCATCGGTGCGTCGTGCTGCAAGAGCGACGGAAGCTCCCTCTTTGGCGAGACCAGCAGCGACTGCGGCACCAATTCCTGAAGAGGCGCCTGTGATGATGGCCACTTTGCCGGCGAGACGTCCCTTCTTACCAGCGGAGGCAGCTCCGTTGGCCTTGAGCCGACGAGGTGGTCGAGGCAGCCATCCTCTGGCGTAGAAGTGCCGCATATATGTTTCGAGAAGAGCATTATCAATCTTGACGCGTTTCAGGCCGTACAAGTCCAACGTTGGCTGAGTGACACCGTCCTTGAGAACAATGGAACCCTTGAGAGTGTCAACAGTGGGCATTCCTCCGCGCAGGATATCGACAGTAAAAGGTTCGTCCCCTCCGCGAGACCCTCGCTTCTCGTTCCACAGATCTACCCAGCCATCCCACGGTAGGCGTCCTGTATCATATCCCAGCTCGGCGAGGGAGTCAAAAAGAGATGACGCTTTGATTGGGCTGGGATCTCCGAGGTGGTATACCAATTGCTGGCCTTGGGTATGATCAGCTAATGTGATGATGGCTTTGCTAACAAAATCAACGGGGGTCATTTCCACAACCCAATCGGGGACATCAGGAGCCTGGCCAAGCTGAAGCGATTCAATAAAGAGGGCGTTGAGGAGATCGTAGGTATTGGCGGCGCCAGTGACACTGTGACCACTGATAGTTCCTGGTCGATATATCTTGACCGGGATGCCTCTCTTGCTTGCTTCAATTACCAATTTCTCCGCCACCCATTTTGTCTGTCCATAGCCATCCTGCAGCTGGTTGGGCACATCGTCAAAGTCAATCATAGCATCTTCAGACCAGCCCTCAAGTGATGGCGGTAGCACACCGTTGGTGGAAACATGATGCAGAGTCGCGCCGCCGCGTGAAGCAAGGCGGATAATCTCTCTCGTTCCGTTCACGTTTGCGTTTCTCAGGGCAGCATAGGGGTAGACAAGGTTCACAGTGGCTGCAGCATGGATGATGACTTGAACGCGAGATGCGAGTTCCTCAAAAGCTTCTGGAGACAGACCCAGCCGGCTCCTGGTCAAGTTGCCCGGTACAATCTCCATACGCTCCAGCATGGAATCACTCCAAATTCCCAAGTCGATCAAATTCTTGCGGATTCGGGCCATACCGGCCGGACGGCAGTCTTCTGTAGGCTCTGTGAATCGAACCATACATAAGATATGTGCTGAAGTGTTTTCTAAGAGATATTTCAAAAGGAAGGCTCCCAGGTAACCAGTCGATCCAGTCAACAAAATTGTTTCGGCGTCACTAAGGCGTTGCATCTTTACCCCCGTGGCGTGGATATCTTCAGGCAGTACAGCATCGGCTCGTAGGACGGCCGGAAGATCCGCTTGCACTTCCTCGGTGTGGCCATCGCGGGCAGCCTTGACGGCTTCCAGATGCCCTTCCAAGGTGGGGGTACCAGCAAGAGGAGCCAGTGGCACAGGGAAACCAAATGCCTTGGTCAGTCGGCTGGCAAGATCAGCCAGAATCAGGGAATGTCCGCCCAAATCAAAGAAGTCGTGCTTTGGCGTGATGCTTGTGATTGGGACATTGAGAGCTGCAGACCACATTTTGATAATGGTATCCATCTTTATGGTAACGTTTCTCTCTGGTTTCGCTTTATCCACTGGCGTCTTTGGACGAGTCGGAGGAGCCGGCAGAGCTTTGAGATTAGTCTTGCCAGACACCGCATGTGTGGGCAGCTCCTTGAGCTCAACCCACAGAGGTGGAATCATGTAATGGGCCAGATGCGTAGATAGAGCTCGTCGAGCAACCGGACTATGACCAGAATCGTCAATTACGACAATTGTCCGGCTTCGGACATTGTCGTTATCGGGGACGATGTAGGCCACCAGCTGCTTCTGCAAGCCTTCCCCATGAGCTACCACGGCACAATCTCGAACGGCCAAGTGCTTCACAATAGTAGTTTCCACGGCACCCGGCTGAACAGTGTAACCGCGGGTCTTGATCATGCCACCCACTCGACCAGTAATCTCCAGCAGGCCAGACGGAAGCATCCGTGCCATATCTCCCGTTCGATACATTCGAGCCCCCTCTTTCTTCTCAAAGGGGTCCATTTGGAAAGCAATGGCTGTCGTTTCGGGAAGGTTAAGGTATTCTCTGGCCAGCAGGTCACCACCGACAAAGAGCTCACCGCTTGCGCCTACATCCAGCCTGTTCCCGGCCTCGTCCAAGATGTAGATGTGTTCAGGATCCACGGGTGGCCCGACAGGGCAGACGCGAGTTTCGTAGTCCACAAAGGTCTTGATGTCTCCTACGGCTATTTCATGCGTTTCGCTGGCGCTATAGACATTGAGGAGGCGTGTGTTGGGGAGAGCATCGCAAGCTCGACGAACAAGATCCGTGGTGACCACCTCGCCGTTCAGCCACAATGACCTCAGCTCCGGAAGCTTCTCACCAAGGTTTGGATGTCTTGAGAGAACGGTGGTCAGCAGAGTGGGGGTCATGAGAGTATCAGTAATACGTCTCGCAGCGAGAAACTCGACAAGAGCGATAGGATCATAGCTTGCGCCGTCGGGAACAGCAACCGTTGTGGCTCCCCGAATCAGGGGGCGTAGCATTTCCCAGACGAAGAAGACGTTGCAGGCGACGCGGTCACCCGGCTGAAGGTCGCTTAGACGGAAACGTAAATCATAGCTGAGAACGGGTGCTCTATGAGGGTTTGCAATGCCTTTGGGCTTGCCAGTAGTACCTGATGAGTATGACACAAACGCCAGGCGATCCAGGTCATCACTTGCAGGCAAGGGCTCTCTCGTCTCGACAACAATGGGGGCAGCATGCCCATTGGTGATTGGCTCAGGCTGGTCGATCACAATAGTAGGAACGTCTGCCTTGATATTGGCAACATGAGCCTTTTGTGTGATGATGACTGTTGGCTTAGCATCGTCAATAACATCTTGAAGGAGGCTCGTAGGATAAGCCAGCTCCAGCACGAGAAAGGCACCTCCTGCTCGCAGAGCCGCAAGAGATGCAATGACGTTGTCTGCACTCCGGCCCATCAGCACTCCCACCAAGTCATCACGGCCGACTCCATACTGGCGAAGACGATCAGCCAAGGACCAGGTCAGACTGTCCAGTTCTGCATAGGTGAGGGTCCGGGTCTCGTCCTCCAAAGCAATGGCATCTGGGGTAGCCTGTGCCTGCTGCTCGAACAAGGCCGCCAGATCTTTCGTTGTGTCGAGGATGCTCATGTTGAAGGTTTGGCGAGTCAGTCGCAGCACAGAGAGAGCAAGGCTGACGGTGACTCTGGCTTCTAGGTAGAGGTCTGAGCAATGGGCGGATGAGTCCGTCTGCCCTTCCGTCTAGTAATCCGATATAGAGGCTTTTTAAACACCAATTGGCCCCTGACCTGCGTACCTGTTGCCGCCCAGCAGGTCGAATTGGGCTCACTTGAGGGGAATGATGGTGTGGTGGGATTTTGGGCTTTTGGCCCACTTGATACCTAGCGTGGCAAGATTTATCTGGCCTTGTACTTCCTGGGCTCTTCCAGTCGACCTTAATTTCGCCTTTCTAGTATATCATGTATAATTCTGTGACAGGCGTTTAGAAGTGGCTGAAGAGCGAAGATGCAGATGTAAAGATGAAGCAGCCAAAGCGAGGGAGAAGGGAGGCTGTCACAAAATTTAGTTGAGGTTGGTTATAGCCGGCAACCTGCGCTTACCTTATGCAGTCCCTGCATACCTGTATTCACTGAAAAGTTCCCGAATTCCCACAAGCTAAAATCTGCTGCCGTGGGTCTTTCGGGTCTTATCGTTCTGGCGATCTTTGGATGCGGCGCTATGATTGGCCTCGCGTGGGAAAAAGCCAGCGTTGCTTTTGAGATTCGGTTCCATAACAAGTTTAGCCTAGAGCGCTGTGCTTTTGGCGAGGCGAACAATCCACAGACGGTTCGAGGTCGCGTGCCTTTGGCTGCTTGTAGGTGTCATTTTCTCCCTTTTCTGTGGTGAAAAATGGTGGGGGAATTCTGGAACTTGGGGTCTCTTCCCGCCTTGTGAGCCTTGTATTCTGAGTCTCATTGTTTGATATCCTAAGCGCTATCGCAGCCACGCTTACTGAAACCTTTCTTTTTGCTTTGTCTTCCTTTTTTTCCTTTTTTTCTAACGGCATCAATTCTTATGAACTCATGTAGCTGGATAAAGTCTTGTCGTGGGTTTTACCCTCTTGAGTTTAGCTCATTGCGTAGTAGGACTGCGTTTCAACAGATTGATTGATTGCCCAACAAAATGAATACGAACGCGAGATGTGGTGTTGCATAGAAAGGAGAGCATCTCTGACATGTGATAGAGAGCCTGTGTGGGGAAGCACCAACCATCGACCATTCATAACATCTTGGCATATATTTATTTATTGCCGTAATTAGAAATTGAAATTATTTCCACCTTCACTCTCACGAGTTTTCTTTGATTTCTCTTTAGAGATTCGCTCCGTTGGATCTCGATCTTGGGTAATGACTGGCTCAGTATCCATTGACTCACCTGCAACGAAGAGATCCGCCTCTCGATATACACAACCCAACATTGCAATCATCTTCACGCGACATACAATACAACACACTGCTATTGTTTGGAACTGCAAACAAGAGATAATTCTTAACTAGGGGGTATCAATTACTACCAGTAGATCATGACACTCATACAACATTGAAATACAACTATTAACCCGCTATTTCCACATGCACACAATATACTCCAAATCAGTCGTCTCGCATCTCTTCAGTCTATGCATCGGATCGGCCCTTGGAAATGTCCACCTCGGACACGGGTATCCACTTAGTCCGGTAAACAATCTTGTGGCCGACATAGAGAACAATGAACAACAAGACACTGACATAGCAGGCAAAGAAGTCGCTGGTGTCCCACTCAATGAAGACGGTGAAGCCGTTTGTGATCAGAATCAAGACGTTGAAGAAGAAGCCAAACCAGGACAGGTAAGGCTGGAATGGAGCCTTGTATGGAAGCTCGTCGCGGGGGATGTTTTGATATTTGAGGACGTTCATAAATCGGATATGGCACAGGTTGATGAGGGCCCAGCTGATGAATCCTGCAACGGCCGTGATGTTGAGCAGCCAGTTGAACACCACCGTTCCGTTGTTGGACAGGTTGAGGAAAGCCAGCAGGCCGAAAATGGAGCAGCATGCAACTGCGTAGTAGGGGGTTCCGTATTTGTTGGTACGCTTGAAGAAGGCGGGTGCGTGACCCTCTCCAGCCATGGCCACCAAGACACGGCTACTCGAGTAGATGTCAGAGTTGGCAGCAGACAAGACGGCGGTCAACAAGACGGCGTTGAGGATGGAGGGGAGTGCCTGGATACCAGCAAGCTTGGCAACGATGACAAGAGGCGAGGCTGAGGCGTTGGTTGATCCGTTCTGCAGGTCCTCGTTGGTGTAGGGCACATTGATGCCGACGAAGAAGACGGTGGCGTTGAAGAGGAAGAAGACACTCCAGAATGTCCATCGAATGGCAGAAGGGATTGTCTTGCGCGGGTTTGCCGTCTCACCGGCACCAATGACGACCAGCTCAGTACCCTGGAAGCTGAATCCTGCAGTGATGAGCACAGTCCAGAAGCCGACAAACTGGCCGATCTTGCCCTCGACCATGTATTCAGCGAAAGCTCCCGGGTCTCTCCAGTACTTGAAACCAATGTAGCCTTGATCGCCAACACCGGCGTTGACGCAGATGCCGAAGATGACGAAGCCAATAATGGTAATGACCTTGATGCTGGACAGGTATGCTTCCATTTCACCAAAGACATATGTGGGCAGGAATTGCGCAGCTGTGAAAACCACCCAGAAGATGGCAATCCAGACGCCGATGCTAATAGATTCGTTCCAGTACTGAATGATGAGACCACTGGCAGTCAATTCCAGACCGATGGTGATGACCCAACTGAACCAGTAGATCCAGCCCATGGCAAAACCGAGTGTTGGGTCCATGAACCGCGAAGCATACACGGTAAATGCACCCGTGACAGGGATGTATGATGCCATTTCTCCCAGCGCCACCATGATAGAGTACACAACGCTACCAAGAAACAAGAAGGAAATAAAAAGAGAGCCGGGTCCGGCCTTGGATAGAGCACCGCCAATACCAAGGAACAGACCGGTACCGAGCGCGGCACCGATGGCAATGAACTGCAAATGGCGAGAGTGCAGCTCACGCTTCAGGCCCTCGTCGGTCTGGCCCGTCGCGATGTCGGGGTTCGGAACATCGCTGCCGGAGTTTTTGTCGTTGATACCGGTTACATATTTCTCGTCAGTCATGAGCGGTCCCAGAGGGGTAGCTGTCGCAGTTGCATCGCCGGCGGCCATTTTTGCCCCCCAGAACTACTAGAGAGCAGAGATTTCGGGTAGAGAGGATGAGTCAAAGGGAGAAGAAGGAAGTCGGTTCGAGGTGTGACCACGGTAGCAGCAGATGATGGAGGCGAAAAGAGGGTGAGAGACAAAGTCCACCCGTTCGATATCACAACACCATACAAAGAGAGGCAGGGAAGAAGAACGGGAGCGCGTCGGGCTCTCTCGCGGCAGACAGGCTGAACTTTATGGTTTAGTAGAAGGTCGTACGCACGGTTTCCAAACTCGACACATCAACGTTACTACTGCTACACTACCCGCCATCCAGCTTATCAGCTTGGCTGGTCTGGCGAGACCCTCACTTTTGCCCCATATAAGACCCATCAACTGATGAAGAGTTTGATGGGGCTAACCAGTCTCGGCACAATACCGCCGTGATAGCGAGACGAAGAATCTGATCCGACCCTACTTTGGGGGAACTGCGTCATGCTTAAGGCGCTGCATCGTTTACTCATCCCCCCCCAGCCCTCGCAACCGAAATACAACCCCCAATTCGAGAGGCTCTCCAGATGCGGCTATGCCGTTTCATGCCTCTTCATCAGACGATGCTATGGGATGTAATCGAAGGGCGTAAGAGTCGTGAGACTAGGCACGGCTTCTCTGCATCTTCTAGCGGCTTTCTCTAGCGCTTGGCCTGCCCATTTTGTCACGACTTGTGGCTGAAAAAAGAGCGCATCTCTGCTAGGAATACCGTCGGCATTGCCGCGGAAATGCGAGCCAAGCCAATCGGTGCCCGCATCGGGTCGTAAAAACGGGGCTTGGAGGCGAATGGGAAATTTTTTTTCTCTTTTCTTACTGCCATGGTGCCTTTACTATTTAGCCACCACTAGAGCGCAAGAGTCGTGCTCGCGGGAGAGATCTCGGCGTCTCTAGAGGTGGTGGTGATGTCGATGACGGGCTTCTCCTATGTGTGGACAACCATGCCGTACGGGCACTTGGCTGTATGGACTCCGCAGGCAACGAAAATTAAGGCTTTGTTTACTCAAAACTAGCAGGCATTTCGTCTCCGACTGCGGGCGATGTGACGCTGAACCGACGGGTGTCGCTCCATACTCTGCTCCTGCGCCGACGCAACCCATGGATATATAATAGGAATACTAATAACAGGCGATAAGCATGGCAAACTTGGCCCCGTCGACCCCGGTTGCTCTGTTTACGCTACTCTGTCGTTACGACGTACTGAGTAGCACTACAGGCCGTACGGAAGAATAAAAGGACTAGTTGAGTAGGTAGTAGCAATAATAGTAGTAGTGCTCCGTAGAATTAGTAGCGATACGGAGTCGAGCCTCCGTCAGAAACGAAATGTCCGTCAATCAGGCATCTTCGCTATTCGTATGAATCAATGCTCAACTCCACACACCAGGTCCACTCCGCTCCCGCGTCTGGGACCAAAACGAATTGCGATATGGACGATGTGCAGGCCAACCTCCGAATCTGGTTGCAACTATTACGTACTGAAAGGTCTCTCCCCCATGGGCAATCATCCCGTTCCCCAGGTCTGCAATAGTGATTGAGTTACACGTTAAGGATGCTTCTCTCCACATTACGCTTTTCCAGGGGTGAGTTGCATCGGGTTGTGGATATTGTTACGAAGAGAAACGTCGACGGGGACACTTGGCCTAGATGCCTGACGGCTAATCGCTTGGGAAATGATGCTTCATCGGGCGTTGATCTTGCGAGGCAGCGGGCATCACCTCGTTTTCGCCCGTGTAGTATTATGCATATCAGCCATGTGCTCCGTAAACCGAAGACAACCGGCCATTAGTGGGCTGACGGCCCTGGAACGTGGTTCACTTGTGCAGACCCCCCGATTCGGGGTAAATTAGATCTTACATTCAAGCGCCCATTTGGCTGCTTGAAAGATGAGCTGACTCTCAAAACTCCTCCTCTTCTAGCTATCGAGGGAGTGGAGACCCACACTAGATCTCATCGCAAAGCTCCGTAGTCGGTGAGTGTGGGCAATCGCCCAGCGCGCGTATTCATAAAAAAAAAAAAAAAAGCTCCTGAGTCATGAATCCAAAAAGCGCGTTTCAGCGATAGGCGTTTATATGGCGAGATGATGTAAGGAGCATTACAAAACCCTCTTCGGTATTTCCACACGTGCTCAAGCCCGACAGGCGAGCCCATCGTGGTCTGTTAATGGAATCTGAATTGTGTCTACACTTAGGTTCTGATGAAACATATCAGAGTCGCTTCTGACATGTCCCCTCTCGTTTCCAAGCATTGCTAGACCGTTGAGAGCCGCGCAGAACCAATGGCTCTCGAAATAAGTTCCGTTTTCGCATAAGCCCGTCGGTGAAGTTGCAGCTTACACCAATAGGCTGGGTGTGATCGCCGGCAAATAGTCTGAACAGTAGATATTGGTTATTAATCTATTGATAGGAATCATGAGTATCGGCTATATTATTGCCGAAATCAAATTGCTACTACGAATGGTCTGGGTTGTTGACGCGCCTTTACTGAGTTCTCGGGACCTCATTTGTGAAGGCTTCTATATTATTGAACAAGGTAAAATGTTTAGCCTATCATGATGATTTCGAAACTAGTTAATTTAGGATTGGAAATGATTATACGGAGCTCAACTTATGATGTAATCTGTAGGACCTCCTTTGTTCTATAATGTGTTTGCTAGGTGACTAGAAGTGTCATAGCTCCTAGAAATCTTATAGCCACCAGATTGAAATAATTATATAAAGAACAAAGGTGACCCCTTTATTTCAAGGAAAGTTAGAGAACTATAGAGTTGGCTGTGAAAGTGCAGCTAGCTGGTAGCCCTCTCTCATCTTGAAACTCCCACTCTTCTTGATTTCCTCATTGTCTGACAGTGGTGGACATAATACAAATCTTGCAGACGTTCGTTGGAAATGGGATTCGCTAGAAGCTGTAAGTCTAATACTGACGTTATGTTTGTCAAGCACTCGATTGTCTTGGTGGCTTTTAGTCAACCTAAAGTATTATGAATTATGGTGAATTTCTTTTGTATCGCCACTGTCAGGAGCGAGGCTTCCTCCCAAGGCTCCCTCTCGGGAGGAAGCCACCTCCGGGCACGTTGGAAGACTCATATAAAGAGAGAAAGCCTTGATAAATGAATAAAAGAACCAAGTCTCTCCTCTTTCACCATCAGCTCCCGTAGTGATCTGAGATATAGAGGCGTTTCTCCGCTTCCTTCGGCCCCCACAGGCCCTGATAGCCACATAGCTCGACCTATAATAGACAGTATGACTTAATGGACTATATTTGCATGCAGTTAGAGAGACATGAGTATTGTACCAAATTCCTCGAGATTTGCCGGAGATTCAGAGCTATGTCTTGATAAAGCCAAAGGCGACTTTACGAGTACTGTAGAGAGCGAAGAGACTATTCAGCTTATCTTCAACTCAACGTAATGCAGCTAATTTTGGAATTGTCCATAGTAAAACATTTGTCCGAAATAGTGAGTGGGAATCTGAGAAGAGTCACAGTGCTCTGTGGATGCCAAATAGTCGATTAGTTGGAGCATGTATTATGACGTCCTTTGATAGACAAGCTTCTAGACGTTGTGATTGTGTATGTATAGGCTGAGTTAGCATTTCGTAGTGATGCATTACGATGAGAAGAGTGTGGGCCAAATGCGGCATCTTAATTTCCGGCTTTACTCTACAGTGAAAGGAAATCGAGAAATATGCTTTTGAATAAAGGATTGAGGTTGTTTTAACCTCTTGATGACACCCTTCGTTCTGATCCTGGTGGGTGGTCGAGACCAGCCAATGGATTATGAGGGTTAGCGCGATGCAGAGATTGGCTGGATCCGGGAATGGTGTCGTCCTGTGGTCCGCACGGGTGGCTGCCGCTGCGACTGGGGACAAGCCCCACGAGGTGAATGTTGGAAGCCGGGGATCCACACGCAGGTTTGTAGGGATAGGGTTGCAACTGAATGAGAAGAAGATGTTTTAATATGCTCTCTTACATGATTTCTCTACATAATTAGCGGTAAGAGAACAAATACCAGGTTCTAGTAGTCATTCGCGAGCACGAGCACAGTATGCGCCCTTTTGAGTGTGATTTGAGTCTTGCGTGCAATCATATGTTTTCAGGAGAAAATCTTCAAAGCTAGAGAAATTCATGGCAAATGATACATAATGGATGGCATGCGATGGTGTGGCACCGTATTTACTGATACGGCATGTACTTGGGCTTGGCTCTCCTGGAACATGAAGAGTTGCAGATTATCCGGGAACGACAAGCCACAATGTGTGTCTGTTATCAAGTAATTTACTTTACTATATAAGCACTGGAACATCAAGCTCATATCGGTACATAATTATTCAGTAGCTAGTTCGGTATTAGCCCATCGAGCATCATCAAAACCGCAGATGAGGGATTTCACTGTTTATACATGTACGACTAAAATTGATGTGTACACCATTGTACTCAGTACGGTTACCTTGTATGGGTGCTATTTATACCATTTATTCGATTTCATCCTTGCTGTATCACCCAGCTGATATTTGTGTGACTAACTAGCCCGTTATAGATATTTGTGCGTTGATTTTGCGGGCTGCCCCTCTGGTGCAACAAGGCCAAGGGTTACACATGAGGCCTTTTTTTAGCCAACCAATAGTGATAATTTCTCTGAACATTGTACTTGTACTCTGTATACGTTATTTCATACTTCCTCGCTATCTTATTCAAGTAGAATTATAGATGTGTTTTGGATGGTAATACGTAATGTCTTATCTACATCGCTGAGAACCAAACCGAGGCGACAAATAATATTAGAGGGCACATGAAGTCATATCTCGCTATTTCATGCTCAACTCCATTGAAAAAAAACAAAGTCGGCCAGTCAGATAGGTATTCGAGTCATCCCACAAAACGAATCCAAGTCATTGGCTCTTTGATTCTCTTTTGCCGTCATCCTATTGGCGGATCCACATCTAAGCACTCAAAAGCGGCCATCAAGGTTCTCACCACCATAGCTTGGACTTTTGTGTAGCCATCAAGGTTCTCAGCCGCCAACGCCGACACACACAAGAGGAAAAGAGAAAAAAAAAAAGAGATTCCATCAATCCTGTGCCCGAGCATCTCAGCACGCAATTCATGGTGGAGACCTATCAAAAGGGTTCCCCTCATCCTTTCCACCCGCACGTGCGTGTCTCAGTTTGACAGGCAGCAGAAATCCTGCCGGCGCGTTGAAAGTTTAAAGCTGAAGGGCATCCAAGAAGCTCAGACAAGTGTCTCGCTTGGAGGGCTCTGATTTGCTTTGGGGCCAGACAGGCATTTCATAGTTGTGAACATGTTTCTGATATTAGTCACTCGTGGTCAGTCCTGGCGTCTGTTTAGCCTGATTGCTTGCCGCCCCCAAGGCATAAAGGAGGGCCGCTTGTGAGGCATCTCGGGCCAACCACTGGCCATCACGGTTCTCGTGCTACGTGAAAATATCAACTCAGGCTCGGCATCCATGCATCCGTGCGCTCCAATAATCTTCTAGAGATGTAGAAGCCATCTCCACTAAACGGGCATTGCAATCTTTCAGCTGGGGTCCGGTTGTTGGCCAGCCTCGTCACTGGCATGCAAGGCCGGCGATATGCTCTGGGCTTACTCGAGACTCTTGCTAGTGATTCGCCCGGACCCTGGAGCAGGATCCGCCGAAGCATGTTGGTCTCTGCTTGGCTGATTCCCCCTTGTGTCTGAACTCAAATACGCTTCTATCCCACCCTCTTTCTTTCTTTTTCATCCCTCGACATATCTCATCGCCTATTACACTCGGTTGCTGTTGACCTTTGCCAAGCATATCTGCTGCTAGCAATCATGGCTGATTCGGATTTCAACCCTCAGTCTGTCGACCTCGACACTGCTGACCCTCGAGACATCATCTGCTACCTCGACGCCGGCGAAAACGAGTACAATGGACAGCTCGGTGCTCGTGTATCGGCTCTGTTTGTCATCCTAGTCGCTTCGACGGCAACAACTCTCTTTCCTGTCTTGGCTACCCGCGTCCGTCGCCTGCGTATTCCACTCTATGTTTACTTGTTCGCCCGCTACTTTGGTGCCGGCGTCATCATTGCGACTGCGTTTATCCACCTCCTTGATCCAGCATATGAGGAAATTGGACCTGCCAGCTGTGTCGGCATGACTGGCGGCTGGGCTGAATACACCTGGCCGCCTGCGTTGGCTCTCACTTCAGCTATGCTCATCTTCCTGTTGGACTTCTTAGCCGAGTACTACGTCGACAGAAAATACAAGATGGCGCATGTTGAAGTCGAAGGCGCGATCACGTCGGATCATGGCGCTGCCCACACCCACCAAGGACTTCATTCAGCTGACCAGGATGGCGTCATTCCTCCTCTCAAACAGAAGGATCCTGAGCGTGCCGAGACCCGTGCTCCTAGCGATAAGCTCGCTCCCAGCGACACCCTTGACGTCGAAGAGCTCAAGGACATTGCCGGCGATTCTGACAGAACGGCCATGGGATTTCAATCACAAATCGCGGCATTCCTGATCCTGGAGTTTGGAGTCCTCTTCCACAGCATCATCATTGGCCTTAATCTGGGCGTCGTTGGCGATGAGTTCAAGACCTTGTATCCCGTCATCGTCTTCCACCAAGCTTTTGAGGGACTGGGTATTGGCGCCCGCCTAAGTGTCATTCCATTCCCCAAACGCTATAGGTGGATGCCTTGGGCCCTTTGTCTCGCCTATGGATTGGCAACTCCCATTGCCATCGCTATTGGACTGGGCGTGCGAACCACCTACAACAGCGGTTCTTATACCGCCAACGTTGTTTCCGGTGTCCTCGATGCTATTTCTGCTGGTATTCTCATCTACACTGGTTTCGTCGAAATGATTGCACGCGACTTCCTCTTCAACCCTTACCGCACGCAGGATAAGAAACGATTGACATTCATGCTCGTTTCTCTTTACCTTGGCATCATCATCATGGCCCTTCTGGGCAAGTGGGCTTGAGGAGGCACAGCGTCAGTCAAGATTGGAAAATAGATAGAGGGAAGCTGATAAGATACCCACGGTGAGGATAGAAAAAAAGGTGCTTGCGCATAGGTATGCCGGAATTTGTAATATAGTTTCGTTTTTGCTTTCTTTAGGAAGCAGATGTTTAGAATATATAGCTTCGTAGTAATCTTCATGATCAATCTTCTCGCATTACAAATACATCAACAATAAAGTGAAATGGTGTGTTTTGTACACTTTCAACTGTCGCAATGCAATTTTTCTTTTCTTATTATTTTAATGTTCTTTTATGTACTAGAGCCATTCCATTTAAATGGTGTAAATGAGCTTCACCGCGCTGACCTTGTTTTGGCGCAGCTCTTCCAAGCCCACCAAAATTCCCTCAAGACCGCTACCTCCACGGTTAACCTCAATCTTGGAGGGCTTGACCTTGCCCTCTCGGAGAAGCTGCTCCGCCAAATCTCTAAATTCCTTTGCAAATTCGTTATCTTCAGTACTGCCTTCCGTCAGTCCGCCCAGCCTGTCAAAGGGCTGTCCAAAGACGCTGTATGCAAGAGTCAGAGCGATGTCGATGTTGGGGTTGATGGCGTGAACCGTGGCGGGGTCGACACCAAGGAGGGTGCCCAGCTTTCCGCCCTTGTCCGAGAACGCGCCCGCGCAAATTCTTGGAGAGTCTCCCTCAGAGATGCAGTCCCAGGCGAGGGTAAGTTCGCCGTCAGAAGCAGCGATGATGTCGTCGACGACGGTGGGCGATTTGTAGTCCAAGACGACGTCGGCTCCCAGGGACTTCAAGTATTCGAAATTCCTTGGGCTGGAGGTTGTAATGACCTTGTATCCGGAAGCTTTGGCGAACTGAATTCCCAGAATTCCAGATGCGGTGCTGCCGCCGTAGATGAGGATTGGGATGGGAGTGGCCACGGGATCTGATGGAAGCTGCAGCTGCAGGTTTTGATACAGACCTTGGCCCTGAGCGACATCGAAAGAAAACCCCTTGATTAGCAAATGGAACGTGTTGCTGGCTGCGAATTTTCAGTCAAGCGCAAACTTACAACTGTGAAGACTGAAACTCCTAGGGAAGCTGCCTCTTCATCGCTCACGGGGGTGTGGAGTTGAACATCAGCCTGGGCGATCAAGTACTCTGAATATGAGCCATCTTCAGGCTCAAGAACATTTCTGTAGCTCCCGCGTTAGTCTCACATCATCCACTCATAAACGACCTCTTCCAAGGGAGAACGCTCCAAGTAGAAAGCAAACGACGGTAAGTGGGTATGAAGAACATACGCTCCAGGATTGAGACCGGCAATTCGGTCTCCAACCTTGAAGTTGGTAACTCCAGGGCCAAGAGCAACTACTTCGCCTGCAAAGTCGCATCCGAGTCTAACACCAATAGATCTGGGATTGTCGCTATGAAGCGACTTCCAGTCTGTGGGGTTGATAGAAACGGCCTTCGTCTTGACCAGCACGTGGCCTTCTCGGAGCTTTGGGAGCGGCAATTCTTCGATAACCGCCTTGCCCTGGCCTCTCTTAACGATAGCCTTGGTAGTCTGGGGAAGAGACATTGTATAGTGTTGCTGAGGTGGAGACAAAATAAGACGGGAAAGTAAGTTGATTGAGAGTTAGTCTGATTCGCTGGGGACCTGGATAGAAGTGCAATTCTAAGAACTATTCTCGAAAATGTCTTGCGGCATCTTTTTTATTTATACGTTTTATGTGTGCGGAGACATTGGATAATGCATACCGACTTTTGTAGTGGATCACTAATACTTCCTCGAATGACAGTTGAGCCCAGTTGGTTGCGTGACTGCCAATGGAATGAGGAGATAGCGTTACATTTCTAAGCGCTGCATGGAGGACAACTGGATTAGGAAACGGTGATTCGGTTCATGAGCTTATTCAGTTGCTAACTCAGCTAAAATTACAAGTGACAAACTCTATAGCTTTGAGTCTGACGGAATCCTTGGCTGCACCGTTGGCTGAATTTGGCAATTTCGCACAGCCAGTCAGAGGTCGCGCTAATTGGGGTTACTAAATGCTTGGGCGACTCTGCAACTTAGCCACCTTCTGACGAGGCCTTTGTTGCTTGTAGAGGCATGCACATTGGCTAATGGTGTTTAAACTGCCGATGATCAATATGGAGAACGATCGTACGGCGGAGATAGATGTCGTGCATTACAAATTAGGAGGGTGATTATTCAGTTGTCAGAATTCAGTCTAGGCAAGGTCAGCCAGGTTATAAATCACATAGCGGGGAGAGTCTATCTCGGTACATTATCTCCTATGTTTCGGCGATTCGGCTAGGATCGCAACTTGTGTTGAGCGAGGGGGGAGCGCCTTTTTGAACGCCGATTTATTCCCTCGCCGAATTTTTGTCCATCCTATCGATACCTTCTGTCACCCACCCAGCTTTCCCTCATTTGGTTTGGGCATCCCGGTGCGCTCCGTACGGGTAATGGGAGCTTCATAAAATTCCGGCACAAGGAGATCCATGCCTAGTGGGTTATAATAGTGGACATATCCTCTGCGGTCTTGCGGTCTTACGGCCTTATGGAAGAAAAACCTCGGGCCAAGGCAGTAACCCAAGTGTGATGAGGAGGTGCTATGCTAGTAATATTTAATTCGAGACTGCTCCTACTACCAAATGATATTTTTCATTCTTCTTGTACACTTCTGGAGGGGATTATGATCTATGTGTTTCTCGATACACGTACTCCGTAATGAGAGCGTCATTCTGAGGACTTTGAGGCTAGCGCTGCGATGCGTCATTCCACTCCACATTAGGGGGGAGGCATGAGCGCCATTAATTTAGGAGCTACTCCGTACTTCAGCAAGCCATTGCTGTTAATTGTTATGACTGCATCGAAAAACGATGCTGATATAGGCCTAGGGAAGGGGTTGAAAAGCAAAAGAACGGAAGCTTGAAAGCTCCGAGAACCCGTGGAATAGTGGTAAGTCCTGTATAGGGTGCAGCATCACATCTTGAAGCCGTCAGGGCTCATTGTATGGGCACAAGTATAGGATCAAACAGGATTACCAATTATCTATCAGTATTTGCCTATTATACAGAGGAAAGTACTCCCTTGCTCAAGCACAAGACATTACCAGGTAGACTTCTTATCATTCTTCTTTGTCTACTGAAGAAAGATATGCACTGTAGGCACGAAACTTTGTGTATACACAGCAAAGTCAAATAGAGTCAGATTCCTTACATGTGTCTGATGAATTTCTTTATACAATGTACGAACGTTACGAGAATAGATTTATGATTTCTCGCTTCCCGCTTGTCCCTGCTCAGTGAGCGCGTAGCTGTAATCGTATCTATTATGTTTAAAATTTTCCTATGGAAATCGCTAAGACCTCCACTCAGACGAAAAATAACCGGCGAAAAGGAGATGACAACAACTTCACCGATTCACCGGGGTTTGTGTATTGTTTCTCTAAAACAAAAAGAAAGCACCGAGACAAGTGCCATCTCTCCCTTTTTAATATCCTATCAATCGAATAGCAAGTTGAGAGTTTGCGTTGGAGTACGGCGTCCCGCACTTTATCCGCCAGTCTTATTTTGCCACCTTATCAATCTGATATCACCTCTGCAGCCCGACTTTCAACAATTGTACTCTGACTAAATAGCTGGTAAGTCGCTAATATTTCGCTCTCGTATAAATCATATACAGAATATTTCTCTGTGGATTATTAAACCCCTTTGTATTAAGTCTCAACTGCACCTAGCTCTGCGTTGAGTACTTCTATGTAAGTGAACGAGCCTATTATGGGAACCCCTTCAGCATCGCTCACGAAGTACCAAAGGAGAATTTGGATTCATTCTTGTTCCTTTTTTCTATCGGCGTTTCTAATTTGCAAGAGTATTGCTGTAGTTCCAACATGGTGCTGCGCTGCGCTGCCTGCCGTGCTGAACCGTTCAAACTTCTGACACGTCTTCGCCCAACCAAAAGTTATAGCACTCAGCCAAAAGTAAAGAAAGGTATGCAATCTCCCAATAACGTCATTCAGATTTACAGCACCAGTATTGGCCAGTTTCCGCTAAAGAAATATAACACTAATGCTTGACTCTTTGCAGATGCCAAGAGACAGCGAGTTGTGATACTAGGCTCCGGATGGGCGGGATATAGCTTTGCTCGCACTCTCGACCCGTCCAAATACGAGCGGGTTGTCATTTCCCCCCGCGGCTATTTTGTATTCACACCACTGTTGGCTTCCACGTCCGTCGGCACGCTTGAATTTAGAGCTGTGCTGGAACCTGTCCGTCGTTTGCCAGGTGGCGTGCACTTTTATCAAGGTTGGGCTGATGATGTCGACTTTTCTCGAAAGGTCATCCGTGTTGAGGCGAATGCTATTGAGAGCCTCCCCAGTAGATTGTCGTCGTCGTCAACATCCGCAACCACGGGCGGTGCGATAACAACAGCTCGACCGCCCAAAGGCGAGATTTTCGACGTGGAGTACGACAAGCTTGTTGTTGCTGTCGGTGCCTATAGCCAAACTTTCGGCATTGAAGGCGTGCGGGAGCATGCGCATTTTTTGCGCGATATCAGTGATGCTCGTCGCATACGATTACGGGTTCTCTCCCTGTTTGAGCAGTGTTCATATCCGGCCTCTCCGGCAGACACTAATGGCAACAAGGAGAGCAACCCAGAGGAAAGACCGCTCTCCGAGGCAGACAAAAGATCTCTACTTCACTTTGTCATTGTAGGCGGTGGGCCAACGGGGATTGAGTTCGCAGCAGAGTTACACGACCTGATCCATGAGGATTTGAAGGCCATCTACCCAGAACTAATACCGCTGGTGCGTATCACCGTCTACGATATTGCGCCGAAAGTATTGCCCATGTTTGATCAGGCATTGGCGCGGTATGCCATGGACACCTTTGCGAGGAAGGGCATTGAGGTCCGTACTGAGCACCATCTCGAACGGGTAAGGGTGGCTGATGGAGCCCTCGGTCGTACACACGGCGGCCTAAGCATCAAGATCCGAGAGTATAGCAACGAGGAGATCGGTGCTGGGTTAGTTGTCTGGAGCACCGGGCTGATGCAGAACCCGTTTGTAGAGCAGTTGGTGGGGAAAGAGTTCGCAGCCAGTGGTTCCGAGTTAGAAGAAGAAGCCTCGCGCTACCGCCTCTTGAAGGATCCCAAGACAGGCGGTATCATCACAGACGGCTACCTTCGAGCCCGCATAACTGATAGTCAGGTACCGGAAGCCCATGATAGCGCCGTTGCTGCGAAGACGCCGGTCATGCCGGACCTCTTTGTGATTGGCGATTGCGCAGTGATTGAGGATAACCGGTCGTTGCCCAAAACAGCGCAAGTCGCTTCCCAACAAGCAGGATACCTAGCGAAGCAATTCAACAAGCACATCCACAATATGAATGCTATCGATAGCAAGAGTGGATGGAAGCCCTTCCAGTTCCGCAACTGGGGCACATTAACATACCTTGGCGGCTGGAAGGCGATTCACCAGAGCTCTGCTGACGAGCTACGAGGTTGGGTGGCTTGGATTCTTTGGCGAGGCGCATACATGACGAGAACCATGAGTGTGCGCAACAAGATCATGGTGCCCGTGTATTGGTTCATGTCTTGGGTATTTGGACGAGATATATCGCGATTCTGATGGTTTTGGAGAACCTTGTATTTGTACTTGTATTTGTATTTGAGAAAGGTGATGCTTAGGTAGATGACATCCCTTTAGATGAACCCACTCCCCTTTGATATCCATAAAAAATACCCTTATGGTATAAGTAAAATTCACCTATTTGATATGATTTAGTCTCGCGCTGCAGCCAAGTCAGCGATTTCATGATTTCAAAGTAGGGTTGCGTTCGGAACTGATGAAAGCCATGCAGGTACATGATTTCTCTGTAATAAGCATAGGGCTACATAGCGCTCGCAGGGAAGAAAATCCTGTAGAATTTTACGCGTTTCTTAGCCTGTCAACAGGCGGCTTCATCACAATTATCTCATTGGGTAGCGCAAAATGCATGCCTCTCAGCTTCCCCCCGCGATTCTGTCGTGCTATCCGAGTAACAGTGGGGTAAGTGGGAAAGGTGGGAATCACATAACCCGAGATAGGACCAATGGATCCCGGTTATTGTCTTGATTCTCTTTTCCGACGGCTCCTTCGCATCGAGACGAGAACATGGTGCACGACTCATGATGATCTTTGCGTCACCGGCTGTTATCATCCCTGCCTATCTGCCTATCTCTCTTCCCTTGCTTCTGTCTCCCCACACTACACCGTGCCAGGGTCAAGTTTGATGAGACGACTGTCCAACGTCTCGCACGTACTCCGTTATGGGTAGGGTTATCTATTGACTAAACAAGACCATCTTGCGATGCGCCCTCTTCAGCCGCAATGCCATCGAGCGCTAATACGGCATTCAATTGCCTGATAGTTGGCGTCGGGTGACATACCGTGCATAATTCCGTAGCACGCAACGGCCTCTCAGATGTCTTATCTTCCCTGCGAGATCACTTATTCACTTTCTAGGTAGGTAGATACAGGGGTGCAACTGTGAGGAGAGAGCGGGGTTCAATCTTGATGTGAGACTCGATGTAACTATATAATAGGAAGCAGGATAGATCAGCCAACCCATTTAAGACCCTTTCGTTTTTCTCAAGATTAGATTTCTGCCGCAGGAGTCCCTTCTAGTTTATTCATCTCTCTAATATCGCGGTTTCAAATGGCTGGTGATACGACGGAAAAGACCGACAAGGTCGACCCCGAGCCAACCCCATCGTTGGTTGTTGCTGAAAAGGGACAAGTGATTGAAATCGACGCCGATGAGGCTCTCAATGCCGTTGCCGGCTTGGATACGGCCGCCCTGCATCTTGACGAGGAGACAGAGAGACGCCTGTTGCGCAAGATTGACCTCAATCTCATGCCTGTCAGTTGCGATATCTATGTGGAACTTGCTCTTTATCAGTAAACTGATTACTATTCACAGCTAATGTGCATTGTTTACGGTCTAAACTACCTTGACAGTATTACATGCAGTCTTTCCATATAAGCGTGCTACATCATCTAACATGTAGTAGAAACCACACTGTCATATGCTAGTATCATGGGCCTGAGAGAAGATCTCAAGCTTGTTGGAGACAACTATCAATGGCTATCGAGTTTGTTCTACTTTGGTAAACACTTCATCCTATTCTCTAATAAAAAAACATTATTAATTTATGTCATGTGAAGGGTATCTTGGATGGGAGTTCCCGACAAACCGCCTGTTACAACGCCTTCCTCTTGCCAAGTACTCTGCCTTCAATATTATCATGTGGGGACTCGTCCTTTCACTTTTTGCTACTACTGAGAATTTTGGAGGAGCTGTTGTTATTCGGCTCTTTTTGGGCGTCTTTGAAGCGGCTGTGACTCCTGGATTTGCCTTGTTCGTGTCTCAGGTGCGATCTAATATTTTGTCGTCGAACCAGAGTGAATATGAATGTTAACATCATCCCACAGTGGTATACTAAGAAGGAGCAAGGATTTAGAACTGGAATATGGTTCAGTTTCAATGGTTGGGTATGCTCATTGAGTCACAGTTAATCTGGCTGACGATGGCTGACCCTGACATAGGCTCAGATCTTTGGTGGTTTGGTCGCTTATGGCTTCGCTCACGGTGCCTCTACGTACGGATTTTCCATTGCCCCGTGGAAAGCTATTTTCGTCTTCACCGGAGTGTTGACCAGCACTGTTGGGATTGTTTTCCTCTTCCTTATGCCTGATAACCAGCTCAATGCAAGGTTTCTGACCAAAGAAGAGCGTGTATTGGCAATTCAGCGAATCAAGGTCAATGATCAAGGTATCGGAAATAAGCATTTCAAGTGGTATCAAGTGAAAGAAGCCCTGCTGGATCCGGCTGTATGGGGATTTGTCTTTTACGCGCTCGTCGCCGATATTCCAAATGGAGGTATCTCCAACTTCTTCAGCCAGCTCATCGTCTCATTTGGCTATACTCCTCAACAAAGCTTGCTCTACGGGACCCCAGGTGGAGCAGTCGAGGTTGTCGCCTTGCTAGTTTGTGGATTTTGGGGAGATCGAATCGGAAGCCGGCTTCTTGTGTCAATGACAGGCCTCGTAGTGGCTATGATCGGTGTGATTATGATTGTGGCTATTCCTCTGGATAAGCCTGCTGGACGGTTGGCCGGTTATTATCTGACACAGGTAAACGATGAAGCGATGTGTATGTGGCTATTATTGAACAACGCGCTGACATAATGTAGGCAAGCCCGACGCCCTTCGTTGCGCTTCTATCCTTAATATCTACCAATATTGCTGGTGCGTCTCTCCATTTTTGGCTTCTTTCTGTCACATACTAATGGATAAACAGGATGGACCAAAAAGACAACTGTAGCGGCAATGTATTTGGTTGCTTACTGTGTCGGAAATATCATTGGTATGAGCTATGCATTATCGCCACATGAACCTGTCATGCTGACTCTCTCTTAGGGCCCCAGACCTTCCGACCAAAAGACGCCCCAGAGTACCGACCCGCCGAGATTACCATCTTGGTATGCTGGGGAGCCTGTCTCATAGATCTCGCTTTTATCTGGTGGTACTACCGTAGACAAAACCTCAAGAAGAGCCTCATTCGGGCGGACCCGGCTTATACCAGGACCGAAAACCAAGAATTTCTTGACTTGACGGATAAGGAGAATACTGAATTCAACTATTCTCTGTGAAGGCCCCTTGTATTTTAATGAGCGTAGGTAGCAATGAGAATCTGAGTTGTTTACATTGAAATTCTTTGCATATATATATTTTGATTCATATCATGAAATTTTCTGCCTTTATATGATGCCTGATTCCCATTTTTAGTTAGTATTCGTATCAGTGAAAAATGTAGCGAAGTCGCACTCGCAAAGCCGACTTGGACTTTTTGTGGTCACGTTTCTATTAGAGCTACTACAGAAGCATACTTATTGTTTTATGCCGACCTAAGAAGGTTGTCTCCCTCACTGTCTCCCTCAAACTTCATTAGCGGCAGGGTGCCTGACTCATCGATTAGTATTTTCATGCTCCAAGTTTCCGTGTTAGATTGAACTCTAATTTTCGTCAGATAGATCGGATTTATTCTCTAGCTGGCTTTGATCCTGGAGATGTACAACACATGTCGAAGCTGAATGCCATGCATTGTCCAAGCGAATCGAAATGAGTTGTACTGCGTATGGTCCTCAATTAATAAGCGCCCTTTAGAGATTACTTTCTCTCTTTGGATGGCTCCCTTGCATAGTCCCCTTACTCCACCATTCCTATCCAGCCATCCACGGGTTTATGCAGTGAACACCTTCAGTTCTCTGCGCCCTATCATTTGATGCCACATGCTCAGAATATCAGATTCGTGCTCTTCTGATAATAACCTTACTGACGCTAATGACCGATTCATTGGCGGAGTCGGCCTCAATACATTCATTATTTCCGACTTATAACTGCGGGCGGCAGGATGAGGTGAGCAGCCACCACAATAGCTCCAAGCACCCTAGCCTATAGCTTTCAAGTATATAAGCTTACCTTCTGTCCTTGGGAACTATATCCCAGTGCTCTGGGGAAACACAAAGAGAGCTTAGATTTCAAAAAAGAATTGCCACGTCTTGAAATTAAATAAGTCGAAAAATGTCCTTCATCACCTCCAGCCTTGAGTTTCACACCCCACCACCCCCGGGAGCCTCTTCAGCCTTAGCAATCGAGCAAGATGCGCCGGCTCTTCTTGAATTACATCGTGAAGCTCCCAAACTTCACATTTATACGGCATCAACTCCCGATTTTGAAGCCATAAACAGAATCAACGACAGATCTGTGACCGCTCTGCCTGTAGCTACCGTACGACCTTTGGATGAGGTTGAGGTTTCCACAGCCGTGCGACACATATCTCAGCATGGCCTGGCATTGGCCATTCGGAGTTCTGGTGTGGACCAGGGCGGCCGGAGTCGCGCCTTCGGACCCAAAGATGTCTCACTCGACGTCCGTTCCATGGACAAAATGGTACTTTCAGCAGATCAGCGAGTAATTACCATTGAAGGGGGTGTAACATGCGGGAACTTGTTACTGTTCTTGGGCAACCATGGTCTTACAACACCAACGGCCTTTTCCACTGCGGTTGGTTTTGTTGGCTGGGCCTGTGGCGGCGGCTATAGCATCTTGAACGGTTTGATGGGCTTAGGGGTGGATAATATTCTTGGTGGAAGAGTGATTTTGGCGAATGGGAGGATTGTTGATACAGATGATGACGGCTGTGACCCTGATTTGCTCTGGACACTTCGCGGTGGTGGCGCTGGCATTGTTGGGGTAGTGTCTTCTCTTCGTGTTCGTGTGCACCGTCGCCCGGATTGCCTAGCTGGGAATATCGTATTTCCACTGTCAGAAGCGCCTCGCATCGCTGAGCATTTGAACGAGCTGTATGCGTGGAAGAGACCGAATAAATTTGCAGGTGATGTTGGCATCATCAACCCGCCTGGGTCTGGGGGTTTATTTTCCTATCTCTTTTTCTGGGCTCTGGAAGAAGACCGTAGCGATCTTGAAGAAGCAAAAGAATATCTGGAAAGTATCTTGCAATTTGGATCCGTCATGGTTAATACCGTCGAAGAAAGTAAGCCTTGCATCTCTTATCCACAGCCTAATACGATTGATAGGGCAAGCTAATTATGCAATAATAGCAACACCATACACATTTACAGTGTCAATTCCGGTTCCTGAGCTCTACCAGGAACTCGTACATCTCAGGAAGACAGTCTCAGTACCCAGTTGGTCAGCAGAGCTTGGTCGCATCATATCTGAACCACTACCAACACCTACATCCTTGATCGTGATCCATGATAGCCATGGCGCTGGTACGCGGGAATCCAGCTCTACACTTGTAGAGGACGCGGCTTTCCTGAATCGTGAACCACACTTAATGATGGGCTTTTTCGCATCAGCGCCGCCAAATGACCACGAGGGGGTCAGCAAATCGAGAGCGTGGGCAGAGAGATTGTTCAATGAAGTTACAACAACAGGGCTTGCTATGTCACAGCGCTATATCAACTTTGCCTCACCCCACAAAGGTGACGGGCTAAGCTATTACGGATCTCAAGGTTTAGCACGTATCAAGGCTATTAAGGGTCGACTTGATCCCTCGAATTTATTTGCAAAGAGTACACCTGACCTTGCAGAAGAATTAGATATGTAACACGACTTATTGTGTATATATGATATCGTGTTAAATATAACCACCTTAAACATCCTCCGCGTGTTCAATTTGATGTACCTTGCCCTTTTCGCCCGCCTGGATAATCTCTGTTTCCGCCACCACATCAATTTGTGTAGATTTGAACTTCCATGCCGGAACATGTCTTTCAAACAGAACATCAAGTTCTTCATATGTTCGATTTTTGGTCTCTGGGAGTCTGAAAATTGCCCATGCTGTTGTAAGAACTCCGAGGCCAAACCAGACAAAAGCTGTCTTCCCCTTCAAGTTTGCCGCAGTGGGGTTGATAAGATAGGTTTCCGCGGTGTTGTCAATAATATTGATAACATTGTAGGCATTTCTAGCTAGTGAAATGGTTTGTGATCGCAAACGTGTAGCTGAGACTTCAGCGGCTAAAGCAAATGACTGAGGACCCAAAGTAGCAGAATAAATGCCCAACCATAGCATGGCAAGAGCGGATTGAGCCCATTGAGCAGAAGATGCCGCCGCATAAGATAGGCAGCCAATCACCAGCAGGTCCAATGTCAAAAGACTCAGGCCAGCGACGAGAAGCGTTCGGCGCCCAAAGAAAGTCATAAGAACCCATGACAAGCATGTAGCGACGAATGCCAGCGCAATGCTGCCAAGATTCAGCTTATACGCATCAGTAGAGGGTAATCCTGCTTGAGTGAAGAAGTATGATGCACTGTAGCACATCGCCTGGCCGGGGAGTGTCTGAGCAGCAAGAATTACACATGCAATTTCTGTTCGGCGAAGGTTGGTGCCCTTGAAACAGTCACGGTAGCTCGACTCAGCTTGAACCGCTTTCTCAAATCTGTCCGTGTGAACCATCATGGCAAGTTTTTGTTTGACTTGCGTATCATTCAAGCCAGTAGACAGTTTGCGAATAGACTTCTCTGCATCAGCCAGCCGGCCTTGGCGGACAAGCCACCATGGCGAGTCTGGTGCAAGAAGCGCAAGAATGAAAAGAGGGACTGGCCATGCCCACTGAATGGCGAATGGGATTCGGAATGCCCACACCGTGTTGTTATTAACTAGGCCTTGCAAAACTCCGGCCGCCACGAATTGACCGATGACCCAGCAGATGTTGACAAAAGAAGTCAGATATCCTCTCAATGCCAGAGGACACACTTCCGAGGAATAGGCAGAGCCCATGATGGCAAAGATTCCCCATGGGATACCGACTAGTACTTGTCCAGCGGTGAGGACCTCAATGGATGGAGCAAAGAAACTGATGAAGAGGAAGGCTGACATTACAACAAGGGCTGCCATCGTAACAACACGATGACCGAACCTTTCTGTAATATAGCCGTTGATTATGAGGCCTATAATGGCACCACATGAAGACGCATTGCCAAGGCCGGCCTGCCATGGTCCGGTGATGCTCTTCTCACCCAGACTAGATTGATATGTGCCATACTTATCAACGAAAGATGGATAAGCAAACAGGCTGCTAATGAGGATTGTGTCATAGCCTTCCATGACAATAGTCAAGGACATGGCAATGGCCCAAAAAACTGACGTTGGGTAGCGCTTGAAGGCCTCTTTGATAGACAAAGAGTGCTCATCATCAGTCGCAATGGCGGCGGCCGGATCGAGGTCACCGTACACATCTAAAGCATCATCACGATTCGACGCGACTGCCATGGTTACTTTGTTGGCAGAGGCCCACCAAAGAATAAGTTGATATAGGATTGAATGACAAAATCTTCAAAGAGGAGACCAAAGAGCTCTCATATCCACGTGGCCTGATATGGAGTGTGATAATCACAAATCTCGGAAGGATTCCGACTGCAATTTATACGATTTTCAACTACAATCAGGCCGCCAACTCACATGTTATTCGGCGTTCCCCGTGGGGAACCCTGTTGGTGTCCCCGCAAATCTTCAGCTCCGAGTGATCGGGATCAGCTCTCGCCTAACTTGGACGATTCCGGTATCGCAAAAAGAAAGAAAGAAACGGACTGATTTATGAAATGGGTCTTCGATTGGCCAAACGAAGTCTTTTTTAAGGCGTTTGGCTGTTATTTAGTGCTTACAAATTGTTTACAAGAACATAGTCGGTAATGAGTGCTAAGTGAACCGAAGGTATTCGGAGATGCTTCATGAGCATCTACCACATGGGGAGACATAAACTCGTAATTGAGTCACGACTTCAGTCAACATCTGTAACCAAGATTTCCAATTTGGCTGTTTAAAATCATTTTTGTTCTCAATTGCAATGCGTTATTTTTACTGTTGACCATCTTCCACGATCCATGGAGATAGATATCACCTCTCTCCCACTTGTGTAAGTGCCGAAGCGCCACCACACCACATCGATCGAAGATGCAGGCGGATAACATGCCGGTTTTGATATGAGCGGATAGTATACCTATTGTGATGTAGACGAAAGACTCCTTTGGGGAAAGATTCGAATAGTTCGGATGGGGGGTCACACATTTGCGGCAAACGAAGCGGTTGTTCCATCAATAGTGTCGGGAAGAAATCTGCAGGATCACACTAACTCAAGCGCAAGACGCGCCGGGAAGAAATCCGTAGCATCGTATTAATTCAAGCGCAAAACATGCAGCGGACCATAGTTCGGCTAAAGTCTGTCGCCTCGCCAATCAAAAAGATATGTAACCTGGCCCATGTGCACAATGAGACGCCGATCAAGAATTCGGTGTTCAAAATACGAATAGCGAATGTTAGTGCATCGGCGTCACGAGCTCTGTGTCTCGTTGACACTGCCGATCCAACTACGGAGAAGAACGATTACATATGTTTGAAATAATTATTATGATTATGGTAAATGATAAGCCAAGTTGTCCTTTTTCTACAAGTCAGACGATAAGAGTATCGGCCAGAGCCACCCTGAATTGCGAATCATTGAATAGTGACCAGAACTATTGAAGTATCTTCAGTCATCACAGCTGTAAATTTGATCATTCGTGAGCAAGTTGGTTATACAGCGTCGGAAAACTAAATTCAGCGTGGCGCTCTCTTAGCCCTTCGCCTCTCGTTCCTCGTTCCCCGGAATTAATCATGGGGATTAGCATGAGCGGGGGGAGCAACTAAGCTAGACGCTTGTTAAATAGCTTAATGCGGAGGTGATAGCTCTAAATGGCAATCAAAAGAGAAAATCCATCCTTCTCCGGTCTCCGAAACCGAAATCGCTCTGCCAATTGGTAATTTATGTTTCTCATTCATTACAGCCTTAAGTGTAAACGACGGCCCTTTACTGGGAGGAGTGCAGGTGCACTTCAAACTATTGTTTACACTGAAGCTTAAGCTCCCTCAGCCATTCTCCCCGCACCTGAGAACGACAGTCAACATGTCAAACATACCAGATGATTATTTGGAGAGAGTTTATGCCGGAGTGCTTGGGAAACTTATTGGTGTATACCTCGGACGCCCTTTCGAGGGCTGGACATATCAGAGGATAGTTGAAGAACTTGGTCACATTCGTGGCTATGTTCATGACAAAGTCGGCGAACCTCTTGTTGTTACCGACGACGACGTCTCGGGCACATTTCAGTTTGTCCGGGCACTTGAAGAGCATGGCTATTCCCCAGATATTTCATCTGAAGACATCGGCAAAACATGGTTGAACAATGTTATTGAGCATCGTACCATATTTTGGTGGGGAGGCAGGGGCATGTCAACGGAGCATACTGCCTTCTTGAATTTAAAGCGAGGAATTCCTGCACCACTTAGCGGCGCCATAGAGACAAATGGTCGTACGGTTGCCGAACAAATAGGCGCCCAGATTTTTATCGATGGTTGGGCTTTAGTAGCCCCAGGAAATCCCAAGCTGGCAGCCAAATTTGCACGTGCTGCTGGCTTGGTCAGTCATGATGGCGAGTCTGTATATGCGGCTCAGCTATGGGCTGCAATGGAGGCGGAGGCTTTTGTCTCAAAAGACATTAATCATATTCTCGACGTTGGCCTCTCCACCATTCCGGAAGACTCCCTAGTTGCTCGTGTAATAAACCAAATTCGAAAATGGGTCGCCGAGGACGGGGATTGGATGAAGACTCGCCAGCGCATTGAAGATACATACGGCTATGACAAGTTTCACGGCATTTGCCATGTGATTCCTAATCATGCCATTATGATAATGGCCGTGCTCTACGCCAGTAATGATTTCGACGAGGCCATGCATATTATCAATACGTCCGGCTGGGACACTGATTGCAACTCTGGAAATGTAGGCTGTCTCGTTGCCATCATGCTCGGCCTCTCCGCATTCCAGGGAGCGTATGACTGGCGGGGGCCCTTGGCAGATCGTGCTCTAATTTCAAGTGCGGATGGTGGATATTCCATCAACAATGCTGTTCGGATTTCGTATGATATTGCCAATATTGGCCGCCGTTTGGCTGGCCAGAAAGCCCTGGAGCCTCCAAAGGATGGTGCTCAATTCCACTTTAGCCTTCCTGGAAGCACGCAAGGGTTTCAGCTTTCTCAGCCTTCTAACGCTGGAAAAGAAATTTCAGCTACGCTACAGCAGCGAGTCGACGGGGTCCACGGCCCCGGGCTAGCTGTCGATGTGGAGAATCTAGGTCAAGAACAGGGCCAGGTTGAAGTCCTTACGCAAACTTTCACGCCGAAGGAGGTCCTATATATGAAGACTTATGAGCTAATGGCATCACCGCTTTTATACCCTGGTCAGACAGTCACGGCCAAAGTACGGGCTAGTAGTGGAGGAGATGGCCAAGTGATTGTCGGATTGAGGTTGAAGGTATACAGTCATAACGACGAGCTAGCAACTTTTGATGGCCCTTCTGCTGTACTAAAATCTGGCGAAGCCCAATCTCTTGTTTGGACAATTCCAGATGATATGGACAGCCAGCCTATTCAAAAGATTGGTATCGTCTTGAGCCCGGGTACACAAGATCCTTACAAAGGTACCGTATGGCTAGACAGCCTCTCATGGGTCGGGGTGCCGAACATGGTGCTCCATAAACCTTCGCAGAAGTCTTGTGAATTTTGGCGTCGGGCTTGGGTCAACGGCGCCGACACATTTAGGGACTTTTCATTTCTTGCCACCCAAGGGCAGGGCGAGGGTATCGTTATTTACGGCACCCGGGAGTGGGATAATTACAGTGTCACTACTTCCGACTTCATGATCAAATTCGGTGCTCCAGCTGGTTTAGCCATTAGGGTGCAAGGAATCAATCGGTACTACGCGGTGACTTTCACCAATGACAAGAAAATCAACATTGTGAAAGCCCAAGACGCAAAGAGAACCACGCTCGCATCGACAACCTTCCCTTGGGAATTGGACCGTAAATACAAGATAACACTGACTGCCCACAATGATACTATCCACGCTCGTGTCGATGATGTAGAAGTACAAGCTTCTGATAGTCAATACGAAGGAGGTGGATTCGGGCTTGTTGTAACAGATGGATGTGTGGCGGCAGAGACTTTTACAATTGCACCGAGTAAATAAGATATTTGCTAGGCCATATAGAATGATAAAGTAAAAGCCTCGAGTTTAACCATTATTCAAATGATTATGGCCTTCTGCTGCTAGAATAAGGTCACGATCTAGGTGCAGTCTCGGAAATGCCATTGGCTCTATATGTGTATCAGCTCATTGAAAATATCTAGATAATGCGCCTTGTACGATTCTCTTGATGTAGCATTTTGTAGGGGTTTCTTTATTGCAGTTTCGTGACACGGAATAATGTGATGACAATATACAACACCCTAAGGGTTATTCACCTCTGAAAGATATTTCTCCATTTGGGAGGTTCAAGCATGATTTATATGATGCGGTATCACTTTGGTGAAACAGATATATACTCCGTACTAGTATATGAGATATCTTTTATTAATACTTTAAAAGTGATACCGGGTAACATGGCGGTCGCACCCATTGGAGAAAAAAAGACGAAATGCAGCGATGCAATATCTCACTCCCCTGCGCAGAAGAATAAGAGGTGTTTGCTTCGTCTTCCAAGGCTCTACTTTGGTACATCTTGATACGCTCACATACCTAAAATATGTATTAGCATTCTGGCTGTATACTCATTCCTGGTTCTTTATTTTCTCGGGTCCGCAGGTGGTCCGCAATAAGTGGCGTGATATAACATGCCGTATTTATTAGTGCGGGAGCTAGCTTGGTTCCGAGATTCAACTCATGTTTTATCGTGCCAAAATGTCGAAGCGGAAGTCGGAGCCCTGACAAATTCTCGAGTTCCGCTTCTTAACTCTATTCCTGCCTGTTTAGCCGGCCTGATAGAGGCAACATCCGAGCCAAACTGCCGGTCACCAGTTCTGAGGCGTAAACTCGGGAAATTGGGGCAACAGCGATATCTCGGAATTGAGTCGTTCTCGAATGATTATTTGTTTTATTGAGCGTGTCTATATAGACATGGATGTCGGCGGCACTCTGAAATCACCAAGCATGACAGTGTTCATCAATGGAAAATTAATCTAAGTTGTTAATTCTTCAAAATGCACGACATTAAAGGAATTCCAACGAAAGCTTATGTGGTCGAAAGCATAGACTCCCCATTCATTCTCCAAGATGTTGTACTAGACGAGATACAAAGTCATGAGGTTCTTGTGGAGATACTGTACACTGGTTTATGCCATACCGTGTGTATCATTTAAGCCCGCATGATGGAATACTTTTCTCATTTAATTTCTTAGGATATTGTTGTTCAGCAAGGCGGCATGCCAGTTGGTGGCTATCCCGCCGTTTTGGGCCATGAGGGAGTTGGAGTAGTGCGCAAAATGGGAGCTGGCGTTTCCAATCGGTCTCTAGCTCCCGGTGATATTGTCATCCTCTCATTCCATACATGCCAGAAGTGTCGCTTTTGCCAGGAGGGCAATCTTGGAGGCTGTGCTCATATGACGGAAGTCAACTTCACCCAAACGGGCCGTGCTGGTCCTAAGATGAACTCGCCAGTCTCGCTCCCAGATGGAAGACCAGTATATGCTCAATTTTTTGGTCAATCATCATTGAGTAAGCTTGTCATAGTTCCCGAGCAGTCCGTGGTGAAGACCGACCTGCAACTCGGAGACAATCTCTCTTGCTTAGCAACATTGTCATGCGGTTATATGACTGGAGCAGGGACCGTTCTCAATGCACTACAGCCGAAACCGTCAGACACAGTGGCAGTCATCGGTATGGGTGCCGTAGGATTTTCAGCTTTGATGGCAGCCCGAGCACTTGGAGTCCAGCAGATTCTTGCAATTGATATTGTCGACGAAAAGCTTCATATGGCTACTGACTTTGGAGCCTCACACACCATTAATTCTAAATTGTTTCCCGACATCAACGAAGGAGTCAGGAGCATACTTCCAGATGGCGTTGATATGATAATCGACGCAACTGGGGTGGCCGCCATTTTAGAGGCATCAGTGAAAGCGCTAGCACATGGAGGCACACTGGCTCTTGTTGGCGTACCACCACCGGAAGCAAATATAAAGATTAACGCATTAGAAGTACTGATTTCTTGCAAGAAAATTGTAGGCATCATTGAAGGATTTTCGGATCCTCATGAGGTATGTGACTTTGCAGTTAACAGCCAAGATGTGGGATATTAGCTAACATTTGGCCTACTTTGTAATAGATGATTCCCCGACTTGTTGAGCTGCACAAACAGGGCAAGTTCCCAGTGGACCAACTTTCCAAGGTCTATCCAGCTGAGCACTTGGATCAAGCCTTGGACGATCTAAAGGCCGGCAAGGTGAGTTTTGGCGTTACGATTGAGGAATGCGTAGTGGTTTCAATGATACTGACTTATGCTGCCAGGTGATTAAACCAGTGTTATCATGGGAAAGTGTGCTATCGTCATGAGCACATATCGTGACTTTAGCATAGAAATGTTGGCAAGAACCTTGCAAAATTTCATCAATTGTCAACGTGAACTGCTCTCTAGAGCCTTGCACATATTTTTTATAATGTTTAAATCCATCGATGCAGAATAGCATATCTGGCGATTCATGACCGAGATAATAGATTCTTCTTTAGTGCAAAACATTGAACCTTTCTCCCCACCAATCATTGCGACGAGATTCCTTATCAACGGGGCTTCTGGGGCTACAGAGATCGGATTCGGAACTGTAACCGGCAACTCACTTTTGCCACTTCATCAACAGAAATTTATAACATCGACCACTCGAGACCACAGCCCCTAAATACTAAATACTACACCTATGTCGTGAACAAGAAGGCACATTCTAGGTAGATGTAGGTGCAAACATTCGAGGCGATGAATTGTCATCTATCCACAGCAGCTTTGGCACTAATGTGGTATACAACTACCGTAGGTACGGATTGTGCTCTGCCTTGTGGGTATGTACATACCGAGTAGGTATTTAGGGAGAAAGGTAAATCATAGCTAAGTATTCGATACTTTTATTGGTCGATGTGTACTAAGGCAGAAAGGCTGATTCTGCTAGCATCCTTCAAGGTTCCCAGTACCCCAAATCATGACGATACGGAGGATCAGGAGAGAAGTATAAGACAGCCTACCGATTCATCTATGAGACTCCGTTCCTAACGACACAGCAATTGTTTGTCCCTTGATTCCTGTAGCTTACTTGTTTCTATGCAAGAGACGATATATTACAGTCTTCACCAGGTTCCTCAAAAAAGTACAGAAAAAAAAAAGACAACACCATATTTCATGGATCCAACAATAAACTGGCACCAAAGTATATTCCCAGATCGCAGCTTTTAGCGCCGGATAAGCCGATCGCGGCAGCCATTCAGATCCCCCGAGGCGCTGTAATCCAGCGAATGAGGGCCTGCGAGAGCGGCTCACTTACCGATCGGGAGCCGCTAATCTGGAATCTGTGGCGCCATGACCTCATGGATTTACAATGGATTGGGAGCTGTGCTTCTGTACCTGCAGCTGTTTGCAGCTTGAGGCTGTTTTCTTTGTAGCTCCCCTCCCTCTTGTTCTTGGCATTTAGACTCGGCACCTTTTTTTCCCATTCATTTCTCATCTCTCCCTTGATTTGTTTCTGCATATTCTGTAGATACCTTTACTGGCTTCTCCGACTTTGTCAGCTGTATATTTACGCGCCGGCTGCTTCTGTTTCCTCATCGCCATCAGCAGCTGCAACTTACATCGATGCGCCATGATGGGTGAGGCAGACAAATACAGGCAGGGTGATCCCCAACAGCAGTATCAGCAACAGTATCCAGATCAGAATCAGAATCAGGTGCCATATGGCCAAGGATACAGTAACAATAACAACGACGGTGGCTACAATCCGGCATACAACAACAATCAACAGCCGGTAAACGGCTATCAGGACCATCCGTATGGGCCGCCTCCGCCGTACAGCTTCAATCCTCCGCAGGCCTACGACGAGAAATATTCCTTCAACGATGCTTTCAAGCTTGAGAAGCCCAAGTACAACGATTGGTGGGCAGGCCTTCTTGTGAGTGCTTCATACCAAGTTTCGTGTTCCAAAGTTAGTCTTCATTGGCTAATCGGCGCATATATCGCAGTTCATTATCGCCTTTGCTGGCTTTGTAGCCATTTCCGGTCTCTCCATCCACGGTTATACCAAAGGCTTCAACGGCCACGGTATCTATGATGATATAAACAGCTTCTCGCTCAACAGTAATACGATTATTCTGTTCGCCTTCTGCTTGGTCATCGCCTTCGTCTTCTCGTACTGTTACGTCTGGCTGGCGCGTATTTTCCCGAAGCCCTTCATATGGATCACAGGCATCCTCAACCTTGCCTGGGCGCTTGGTACCGCAATTTACTATTTGATTGTAGGATACTGGTCTGCAGGCATAGTTTTCCTCCTCTTTGCAGTATTCTTCATGTTCGCATTTTGGACCTGGATTGGCCGAATCCCTTTCTCGGCGCTGATGCTCAAGACAAGTATCGACGTCAGCAAGAAATATGGCCATGTCTACATCGTCAGTCTCATCGGAGGCCTTTTGGCAACGGCATTGGCTGCCTGGTTTTCGGTCACGCTCGTTGCAATCTACGTCTCCTACGAGCCATCGCCTGACAATCCACGGTGCTCCGTCTCAGGAAACAACTGCAGCCATGGCAAGGTCATAGGCCTGGTAGTTTACGTGACGTTTGCCATGTTTTGGATCTCCGAATGGCTGAAGAATACCATCCATACCATCATCGCTGGTGTTTACGGATCTTGGTACTTCTCGCCCCATAACTTCCCGAAAAAGGCCACTCGCGGTGCCGCCAGAAGAGCGCTTACTTATAGTTTTGGCTCCATCTGCTTTGGAAGCCTTATCGTAGCGTTTATCCAGTTCTTGAAGCAGTTGTGCAGTGTTGCTCGGGCCCAAGGCGCCAGTGAGGGCGGCGCGGCTGGCTGGATTGCCTATGCCATCTTCTGTGTCCTTGGCTGCATTATAAGCATCATTGAGTGGGCTGTAGAGTTTTTCAATCGTTATGCTTATTGCCACATTGCCCTCTACGGCAAAGCATATATCGCTGCAGCCAAAGATACATGGAGAATGATTAAGGATCGCGGCATCGATGCGCTTATTAATGTACGCCCCTCGGTTTCATTCCGGTACCCCTATCTTGTTTATTCAGATCACATGTGCTAACAGTAGCTAGGACTGCCTTGTTGGACCCGTGCTCTCCTTCGGCGCCATGTTCATCGGCTACGCATGTGCCCTCTTTGCCTACCTCTATCTCCTTGAGACCGATCCCCCTTACAATCGTGACGGAGGGTTCACTGCTGTTATCATGGCCTACGCATTCTTAATTGGATTTCAGATTGGTAATATATTCACTATACCCCTTGGTAGCGGCATTGACACGATTTTTGTTGCTGCTGGCTGGGATCCTCAGGTCATGATTAGAGAACACCCAGAACTATATCAGGACATGGTGAGGGTCTATCCAAGAGTTCAACAGGCGATCCATTGATTCAAGTTTTGGAGTAAAAACAGATATTAGCTATTACAACCTAATAATGTATCTTTGTAATGATGATAACCATAGCTTTTTCCCTCCCTGTTCACTAATAGTATAACGTCATAGAGTTTGCTTGTAACTATTGTCAGAAATATCCCTACAACTTTATGCGAGAGTAGCCGCTCAAGAACTCAGATTCACCAAGTTCGTCTTACTCATTACGGGGCTATGCCTTGTTCAAACGGATATATATCTCCAGAGTTATGCATAATTATATCGTAAATTTTGCGTCATGATACGTCTAGTACTCTAATTAAAAATATATACTCTATAGAGAAATTGACATTGCATAAATGAATGCAGCCAATGGTGTTTTCTGAAACTGTTCTCTAAACCCACCCGCTAGTCATGCCTCTAAACAGTTATGAATTGCCTCCGTTGGCCAACAAACCACAGGGGCCATTGCTCACGGTCGCTCCACTGGCGCCAGCTTGCGTCTGGAACGTATCAAAAGGGACGAATTGGTTTGCGTGGCAGACGCCATCGGTGCCCACGAGCAGATAGCACCTGCTCGTGCCAAAGGTGAGAGAGCCTCGGCAGGCCGGGGTGTTGAAGCAAGACAGACAGCATTCGTAAGGGCTCGAGATGCCACTGACCGGGACGAAGTCGCCTGGCGCTCGGCTGCTAACACCGGAAATACCGTTGCCGCCATTTGCGGTTGTGATGAGGTTGGCTGGGCCGCAGACTGCCTGTAAGGTCTGGAGGGGGGCTACAGTTGATACAGTGCCTAGTAGTTGGGTTAGTCTATATTAGCACATTGTTTGCTGGATGTTTGACTCACTTGTGGAGGTAGTGGTAGTAGTGGTAGTAGAATCAGTCGCTGTTGTAATGACTGTGGATGCGGAAGAGGTTACCGTGCTGGTAACATCGCAAGGCCAGACTGTCTCGGTGTGCGTCTGCTTGATCGTAGTTGTGACCGTCGTGGTCCTGGGACGGGCAGTCCTTGTGCATGCTTTGGCGGTGTATGTTACACGCTTGATGACAATAGGCTCGATGACCTTGGTGCAAGTGACGGATTGAGGGTGCAGAGGGGGGTAGAAGCTGGGACCACCAGGGCCGTTCTTGCACTGGACGGACTGTTTGCCTCTGTCGAGGAGGCTGCGGCCCTTGAGTCTGGCAACATAGCCGGGCTCTTGGCTGATGGGAGTGAAGTCTGCCGGGGCAGGGATGGTAGTTGTTGGTGTAGTTGTGGTTGTGGTTTCGGAGGTCACAGTGTCAGTCTGCGTGACAATGTTTGTTGTCGTGAAGTAGGAGGTGCCTTTAATTTTGTCAGTATTTTCAGACATCTAGAGATGTTGGACCACTCATTCTCACTGGTAATTGTGGTGGTGGCGACATCCGTAATGACGGGCTCCGTGATGACCGTCTCGATGATACTGGTAACGCTCTTTGTCTTCGTCTTCGTTGGCGTAACTGTCGGGTGAGGAGTCGTCGTGATCTTCTCCGTATATGTCACCGTCTTCGTCTTGTAGTTCCAATGCGTCGGGACGTGACGATTGACGTTGGGTCCCAGTTTAGTAGAGCAGGTCACATACTCCTTGACGGGTAGGCGACCAGGCTGGTGACCGAATGCGAGAGCATTGGAGCTCAGCGCCAGCAGGGAAACAAGCGAGTTGACATTGACCATCTTGACGGCTGTGAACTGCTACTATTTTCAAACAGTCTGCAGAAGAGATCAGGAATGAAGCATCCAGTTCACTGGTGCATACATTTATTTATTCTATTGAGCCATATTTTGACAGCAATAGTCATTACAGTTTTGTTTTTCTTCGTTTGCCGCTTACGAATAGCTTCAAGATGCCAATAGCTGCTCCATCGCCCCCCCCCCCCTGGCAGCTGAATCTAGATTGCCTGATTAATGCAGCTCCAGCTCAGCTTCAGTCAGAATCGGGAAACCAAGCGCGAAACTATTGCAGTGCTTATGCCAATAGCCGAGTGCCTGGCGCAGCTGAAAGAGTTGTTAGCGCCCTCTTCAGGTGAAGCTATTGACTCTAGATGCATGGCCCCAAGGCAAATTTCGTCTGTGCGGGCTGCCCGAATCAGAGATGTGGACAGCGCCACAGGGGTAATTCTGCGAATTGCGAACAAAGTTTTTCGGGAGCTTTAATTAAAGCCATACCGGCACTTTTAAGCGCCGGGCATAACGTCAATATCATAGTTTCTTTTCTCGCTTGGCACAAAGCGCGCGGACAACTCATGACTTGCGCACCTCTGGGCCGCGTATGCCTTTTAGGCGGGATGGGGAGGAGTTTACAAAGAGCCCCATACAGAGTACGAAATAGACGAATACGATGAAGGTGGCAAACTGAATATCAGGCCGTCGAAGCGGTCTGCAGCAGATCGCATACGTTGTTTTGAACAAGTAGCTCTGTCTACTTATACCTTGCCGTTTTCCTTTTATTTAAACTCGATTTTCCAGTATAGCCAAGCCAGGTTGGGGTTGAGCCAAGTAAGACACTAATGAATTAGGCCATTGGGGGTTGATTGTAGTAAATATCAAGACTACTTCTCATTCCGTACACACCACTCTAGATCCCGCCTCTCGGCGTCGTTTGTGGACACCTTCCTCTCATATAGAGCATAAACCATGCGCATTGTGTAAAGTGGAGATGCCTCGATTTCCATTCATGGAGCATATGCTCCGTAAACATCTCCCATGTCGGATCCTCAAGAATAGTTAGGTCTCAATGAGCAGCACAGCACAGTTTGCCGTGTTGTCAAGTTGACACCATCGATGCGGAAGCTAAAAACGTATGGAGCTTTTAGGAGCAGCGATTGGGCTGCTATTGATGGGCCTATGATAAAACTCATCGGTATTTCTTGCCGATGTGCTGTACAATATCGCGCTGGTTTGAGGGATACAGCAAGGCGGGCAAGGCTGTGTTGTCAAATTAGGCATCAAGATGTAAGCAGCCACCTTGTTGCTCCCCTGATGGGCAACAGATCTATGGGGAATAGTCTGCAGTCGCCGCTCATATGAGTAATTGTAATTGTAATTTCTATAGGGAAATATCTCAACAGGTACGGAGAATCACGTGTGTAATCTTATTTTTCTCACTCCACGTATTGCATGAAAGCGCTTTGCTTGCCAGCTACATTGTAAGAAGTAGATGCACAATCCGGCCAAAATACATGATGACATCGTGTTTGCTCTTGCAGACCGTGATGAACTATGCGCTGTGTCTTATTGTACCCTGTTAGGCGTACAAGTTCTTCCATTCATCAAAGAATGCTACATAGAACATCCAAATATCATGGTCAAGTGGCTTGATGATGCTGTCAGGCTCTCGAGAGATTTCATGACACGTATAAGCGAGTGCTTCCAAAGCCACACCTACAATATGCAAAGGCTTTCCCTTATGCCCAAAAGAGCCTCATAAACCCAACCGCAAAAGTTTGAAGAATGGTTAGAGAGTGCAGAAGTGAGGCAATGCTTTCTGATGACTGGGCAGTGAAAGGGCTATGCTGGCCTATCACTCTGCATACATACCTAAGCATGCACGAGGCAAACACAAGGCGAGTAGGCTGAGGCTCAGCGCTGCCTTTGTCTTGGTGAAATCCTATTCTTTCTTACTCCACCTTCCACGTATAAAAACGTTGCATTGTTATGAGCTGTTGTTTCAAGAGGAATCCCAGAGGCTGGCACGCTACTTCTCATCTTATCAAGATGGCCTCAATTAGCCCCACAGAAGCAATCTCACTTGAACAAAAGGCAATCGCTAACGCCAAGTCACTTTTCAGCCAACTGAAAAATGGAGATCAGGTGTTTCAAAGTTGCGTCAGTCAGACAACCAGTATCTCCCATCTCATACAATACGTGAATGAACAGAATTGCAAACACAAGAGAAAGGCATCATCAAAGCTGTTGGAGAGATTACAGCGGTACACAGAAGGACTCCAGTCACTCTCCTCGGTGATAGAGCTTGCAGTACAGGCAAAAGCAGAGGTTTTTTGTCCCCTATGGGCCCCAATCAAGTTTCTTCTTCAGGTAGGAAAATTTTACTCCAATCCCGTTCATTCAAATATGAGCTTATGGATCTAATCATAAAACTCTAGATATCTAAATCCCATTCATTTGTTGTGCGTCATATCGCAAAGATGATGGAGAATTTAACCGAATATCTATCGCGCATAGAATTATACCAGAACTTGCAAGGAGATCCAAATCTGCAGACAGAATTACTTTTCATCTTCAATGATATAGTCAACTTCTGCGTGGAGGGTTTAGTGTTCTTCCAGCGTCGCTTTTTGGGTAAGTAAACTCCCGTCTTGTGATGAAGCTGGCAAATATGATGGTACCACGTCAGCTGCTAACAGCAATATAAGTACGGATTTGGAAATTAATCGTCTCTCCCCCCAAAGCAAGTTTCCAGAATTCTGTTGAGCAATTAAAATGTCATATGCAAGGCATGCACAATACAGCTGTTGCTATTGAACTTGTGAAACAAAGACGTACGTACAATATAGAAAAACATTGATCCTATTCCATGTACTAACGACGAAATCAATAAGAGTTTCGCCAGGAGCAAGAACGGCACAGATTATTCAATTCACTCGGTGCCTCAAATATGAAAGAATCACATCAGAAAAAGGTTCAGGCCAAAGCCCCAAACACATGCAAATGGATATTATCAAACACTACGTTCCTTCAATGGGCCATATCAACCAGTAAAGATGCCATCGAAAGGTCCTTGTTTATCTCTGGGAAGAGTGGCTGTGGAAAAAGTATCCTTGCCTCATCCATTATTGAAGAGTTAAATCAGCAAGGATGGGGAACATTGTTTTTCTACTTTTCTGGCTTGGAAAGTAATCAGCAGAGCCTTGAAAGCCTTGTGCGATGGTTCTTGCTCGATATCTTGCGATTGATGCCAGACGCGGCAACATTTGACGTTATTAAAACACTGTTTCAATATAGCAAGCCTTCGTTTTCCGATCTTTGGGAAGCATTCTACAAAATCATCAAGAAAAGACAAGAACCAACATATATAGTCCTTGATGGAGTCGACGAATGCCAAGAGAATGCCAACATATTTACGCACCTTCGCACTGTTCTCGGTAGTGTTGATTCACTCAAGGTGATCCTACTCGGCAGACCGCACGTATTTGAGGGACAAGTCTCAGCCCATGCAATTCAAATAACCAGTGAAGCTACTGAGGCAGATCTCAAGACATTCATCACCTGGGAAACTAGAAATAACGAAATCTTACAGCGACCAGGTATCCAAGAGATGATCATGAAAGATCTATTGGGCAAATCAGATGGCATGTTCCTATGGACGAGGCTGTCAATGAACGAACTAAGCAGCGCATACTCAGAGAATGACATTAAACAAAAGCTGAGACGCTTGCCACTGGGTCTAAAAGACACATACACTCATATTTTACAAGACATTATAAGGTCGCATGGACAAGATGGGCTTGATTCTGTAAAACGAATTCTGGGACTTCTCGTTGCATCAGGTCGAGCCTTGAGCGTCCGAGAGCTTGAGGATGCTTATGCTTTGGCATCTCGAATAAGCCAGCCGCCTTCAGAACAAGGATCATTGGATACCTATCGTATTGGCCCCAGAGCTGCACAGATGTTCTTCAACAGCTGTCAAGGATTGATTGATATAAAAAATGACAAGGTCAGCTTGATTCATCTCACAGCGAAGGAGTATTTAACACGACCAATTGCTGAGTGGAAATACGACAAATGCCCACAAATGTCGAGTCTGAGAATTGAAGCAACGGATTCGCATGAATTGTTTGCCAACGTGTGTTTTGAATATTTTATCATTACCGAATTTGGGTGGTTTGGTCAATCAGAACATGCAGTTGCATTTAAAGATATGAATTGCCCGCCCTTTTTTACATACGCATGGAAATATATGGTCTATCATCTCACCATTGTACAAGATCTGAATGAAGAGACAAGGGGTCGTATTACTCAGTTCTTTCAAAGTGAAAATTTCGTCTCTTTGTTGGAAATATTTAGCGTATTCATACTTGATGATCATTTGGTGATGGACAACACGATTCAGGAATTTCCCCAGTTATTCGACTGGCTTCTTGAAGACCCATTTGACCTGAAGCTTAAAGAAGTAGCCCAGCGCGTGATAAGAGAAAATCTCGAAAGGCAAAAAGTAGGAATAGGCGAAGGTGATTGGCACATCCAGCGACTAAAATTTCTAATCGGGATACTGGGTGATACAATTGATGAAGAGCCAAACCATATTTTGGCATTACCTGTTCTACAATATAAGAATACAACACCGACATCTTTCCCACAGAAAGCGGTTTCCGAACTAGTTAATGTTTTGACAAACACTAATATGCTACCCCTTCGTAGACAGGGTCAGCTTCTGGTCATGATTGGCGTATTTTTAAGAGGAAGCATAAAAGAATTTGTTGGCCCTTTCGATATACTGTTTGGACTCATTTTGAGCCATATTGAGAGCTTTCCCATTATAATTCTTCTCGGAATTGGAAAGCTCTGTAAAAGACTAAATCGAAACCAGAATGCCATAGATATATATAAAGCTGTTCTGAAAAAGATAGGTAATATTGATGTTCAGGCAAAATCCGATCTCTACCAGAAAATAGGAGATTTTTTTGAAGATCTCGCCGATTATGAAAATGCATTTCAGGCCCATCAGCTGGCATGGCTTGAGCGGCTGCATTTGCTAGGGCCCAATCATGAGGATACGGCCCACAGTTTATTTTCCTGTGGCATTGCTCTGCATATGCTTGGCAGATGGACTGAGGCAGAGGAGAAATTCCGTGGAGCTTCTATCATATTTAAGGGCATCTCTGGAGTGGAGGATCACAATACGGCGTTAAGCATTTACTGGATTGGAAGGTCGTTATATTCACAGCTAAGATATGCTGAGGCTGAGAGGGAGTTTCGTCAAGCTTTGCATACACTAGAGAGGATCCTGGGGGGTGATCATCAGCATACACTGCTAATGATTGAATGGCTGGGATACTCGCTTTATGATCAAGAGAAGTATACAGAAGCAGAGAAATACTTTCGCAAAGCTGCAACAATGAGTGGAGAAATCCTTGGAAAGCATGAAAATACCGCGGTATATATGTACTGGATTGGACATTCGCTTTATCGCCGAGCGAAATATATTAAGGCAGAAGAACAGTTCCGCGACGCTAAGTCCATGGAGCAGGAAGTGCTTGGTCCATATCATGAACATACTATATGGAGTATAGTATATTTAGGAATCTCCCTCTGCTGTCAGCTCAAATACAGCGAGGCAGAAGGCGTACTCCGGCCCGTTTTAATCTTGGCTCCAAATGAGTATGGAAAAGCGTCAGAAGAAGTGTTTGATGCAATTATGTGGCTCGCACGAATATTCTATTATCAAGGAAAAAATCGCGAGGCTGAGGCCTTGCTTATTGCTTTACTGCCCATGAAGAATGGAGAATATGACTTAGGCCACGAGTATACCCAAACCATTATATTTTTCCTGGGCCGATCGTTAAATGATCAGGGGAAATATTGCGAAGCCGAGCTTTGGATGCGTGCAATAGTAAATAATGAGAATAGAGTGCCAAATTCTGGGAGGAACGGCGAAGATGTCAACATTAAAGCTTGCAGTAGGGGTGGAGAAAGTGACGACGAAGAAAACGGAGATGCAGGCATTGATGATCAAATGACTCGGCATACAGAGAGTGAACATGAAGACGAGGATTACCACACTGACAGTGGGGATGAAGAGAATAATTCAACAGAAGAAGATTTGGAAACAGACCCTGGAGACGAGGCAGAGACTGACAGTAAGGAAGATTTTAGGTTTTATGAAGACTGGAGTTATTGCGGCCTAGACAACGTTATCTCGGAGTACAGGGAGACAGGCCTGAACCTTGAACGTGAAGGAAAACAAGCCGAAGCCGAAGCTGTGTTTTCTAGGCTCAAATCCGCGGGTTGGTTCTAAGTGATATATAATGTAAATATTTCGACAGCTTTTGCGAGAGTCACTATATAGTTTGCTATTCATTGATATGTATTCCACCGGGATAGGTGCAATTTATGTCAACCTCCTTCCTAATCCAACAACATAGATATGCCTTTATAATGGAATATGATGCGTGAATGCCTGGCGTGTAGACATTGCCCCTTGGGATAATTGAGCCGTTTGAAATTGCGGGTTTATGAAGAGCCCGGAACACCGCACAATGTAATTGCTCAATGAGTCAGAGCCTAATTCCTATATTATCCATGTGATAATGCGAACTATAGCTTTGCCCATGCATGGAACTTATTATACTACAAAGGTTACCTCCACCTTTATCCAATTTCAGGAGAAGAGCATTCGCACTGCATTACGTTGACTCGGCAGTTAGTGCTTTTGCCCCTGTTTGAAGGAATTAGGTGGCGTCGTGAGCCATCGCTGCTAGTCCCATACAGAGTGAGCGGTTCATGCCTTGCGCCTTGTGCGACGTCGTGTGACTGGTTGCTAGCCAAAGTGACGCGCGTGTGTATTTTCAGCAACACGGCAGCTTGCCTAAGGTTCACAAGGAAAAAATGCTCTCGCGCCAGGTTTCTGTGAGAGGGTTCGGGAAAAATTGAGTTATAAATACGGCAATGCCGTCAATACTGCTCATGTCTGAAACCGTTGTCTATTGTCACTGCCTAGAGTGGCTTTCCATTGATTGCAGCAGTATATCGCCCAAACTCCAGGATCGGAATTTTTCATCGTTCAATTCATCTCCATTGAATGGAGTAGATTTATCGCTATGGCACCTTTGAAAGTCCTTGTCATCGGAGGTGGGATTGCTGGCCCAGCCATAACTTACTGGCTCTCACGCATCGGCGCACATGTTACTCTCATTGAACGATCTGCAAAAATGAGAACTTCCGGTCAGCAAGTAGATCTTCGCGGCCAGGGTGTGCCTATCATGAAGAAAATGGGCATCGAAGAGGCTGTGCGAGCTGTAGTTGTTCATGAACCAGGCATGCAACTTATTGACCGCAACGGCAACACCAAAGCATTCTTCCCAGTGGCCGAGAGTGGTTCTGGAAAGCAAAGTGTCACATCAGAATACGAAATCATGCGCGGTGATCTAGTACAGATCCTTTATGCGCTTACTGAAACCCATCAAAACGTGCGACATCTCTTCAATACCACCATCAAAGGCTTTACTCAAGATGATGAGGACAGCCCTAACGGTAAAGTTCATGTGAACTTTCAAGACGGCCATGAAGAGGATTTTGATCTCGTTGTGGCTGCTGATGGTACTGGCTCAAAGACACGCGAGATGATGCTTGGTCCAGACGCACCGGATCCACGACGCATACTTGGAGGCTATATTGGATACTACAGCGTCCCATCACATCCAGGCGACTCTGATAGGGGAACGATTTGCCACTTGACCGGGTCACGGATCATTGGAACGAGAAAGGATATCCCAGATCTCACGCGAGTATATATGATTTTCCGTGGTAGAAGGCCCGCTGTGGAAGCAGCACTGAAATCAGGAGATCAAAAACAGCTGAAGGAAGCTCTAGCTGACTTATATCAGGGGGGTGGATGGGAATGCGACCGATTCACCGAAGCACTACTACACGCCCCAGAGGCAGATGACCTGTACTTTACACCAATTGAAGAAGTGCATCTCCCTGAGGGGTCTTGGTCCAAGGGTCGAGTTGTTCTTCTGGGTGACGCAGCTCACTGCCATACAGCGGGAGGCTATGGATGTGCCTGGGGTTTAGTAGGTGCTTATATGTTGACAGGTGAGATTGCTACATTGTTAAAGGATGGTTCATCATCGACAGCAGCTATAATTCAGGGGGCGAAGAATTATGAAGAAAAATTTCGACCCATCGCCACTGCAATGCATGGCGGTTATGAATGGATTGAGGACTTGTTTACGCCCAAGTCAAGTCTAGGGATTTGGTTCCTGCATATGTTTGCGAGAGCAGCAGCATATTTTCATTTTGATCAAATGGAGGGTTTGAATAAGAAAACAGCCAAATGGCAGCTCCCACACTATCCGGAACTAGAGTGAGATGAGGGAGAGCTTTGTTGTTACCGAGTGTCTTGTGAGTAACGCACTTACCCTCATCCGCATCAACCTTGTATATTATATAATCTCCTTTCTATTATTAATCACCTCTAATACAACCACTTAATGAGTACATTGCCCTCTCTACAATGCTAGCTCCAGTTTAATTCGACGTGAAGGAATCACTCTTTTGAAATTTCTGCAGATTTGATACAACTCATCAGACGAATACTCATATCCGCCCCAGCTGTTAGAGTGCTGAGGGAACCGCAGCGCTAGAAAATAGAATATTTAACCGGAAATTAAATACACTAGGCCGAGATTTCAAATTACTTTACACCATTGAACGAAGGTACTGTAAGACAATCCATATTGTAGTTGCAATTAGCCTTGCTGCATAATATTCCAGTCACCCTGTGAGAGCCTGCCACGTCTTCAGCTAATCAATTTTTGTGATCTACCCAAGGCGGTTACACTACTGCAATCAGTGCTATGATGAGCCCTTCATCCCTCCGACGCGTTCAACACCACAATTTTGTGAAACTATTAGATAGTCTCACATTGTGATACGAAACTCAACATCTGTGGTTTCTCCGTACAACACGGCTCGGTCTTTCAACCACTGAAAAAGACAAGAACCACATGCGCTCCTCACACCAAAAGTATTGAGTTCAATTAACATGCACTCTCCCGCATTCTCGTCGTAGAGCACATCGAAAGTAAATCCCTGGCCCCTGATGAAGCTCTCCAGCTCGTTATCATCATACGCGTGCATATAAGCAAGAATTTCGGCATGTACTTTTTGAATGCCGCTCAGAATCTTTTGAGCCACGTTCGTCATCTCGTCTCTGTTTTCATGAGCAAAGATCCATGGCTTATGCCATCTATATTGGCTGACGGCGGATATAGCCAGCGAGTCAGGGACGCAAAAGACGCGATATTCTCTTTCAGACCTCATTCCAGTGTCAAACGGGAGAAAGTAGGCATATCCCTCTTCTGCGTCGCTGTTGAGTATATTTGTAAGTGCACTCCAAGTCCTCGCAGAAGTAGTAATGCGGAGAACAATATCCTCAACAGAATGAATCGATAGCTTCCCAGGGGTTATCTGAGCGCCGTCCTTTGGGGAACAAGCTCCGAGGCGCATAAACAGGCCCTCGGGTGGGAAAACAAGCCGTTGAAAGGCGGGATAAACGTCATCTTCGAGATCCTCAGCATAAGATCGATTTATCACGCGCGTATGGATAGAGGCCGCAGCAGCATTGACCAAGACCTTGATCTGCGCACGAGAGAGTGATATAACTTGGAGTGCGGAGGGAGAAATGCCTCGCGACTTTAATATCAAAGGTAGCCATATTTCGTAGTTGTATGGCTTATTAGTCGGGATTGGAAGATCCGGCGCCTCTTCAGCAGTATGGAAGTTTGTATTAAAATATGTTGGGACGCCCTTATCCAGATCCTGCAGGACATCTTGAAAATCGACAATCTTGAGCTCCATTCTGCCGTCCCGCATAGATTGGCAGCAGCCTGAATATATACGCGGGGGTGTAAAATTCGGCTGTCGATTAGCAACTATTGCATCTCTCTTTACGACACTGCTGATTTGGTGGGTTTGTTTACAAGAAGCTGAATTTTATAGAATTTGATTGCGTGATATTGGACAGACCGTCGCTTACCGCCTAGAGTTCGTATATAAGCGGGTAATTGCCGAGTGACTCAGGCAACAAGGTTCGCCATATCTAGAGCTAACTTTGGTGGCTCATGTGTCACCTTCCGAGTGTTTAGTTTCGCTCGGCATCATGCGTGCGCACTCTAATTGCACCTTTGAATAGAGTTATTTTTATTTCCAGATTTGGCACAACTTCGTGTCGCCTTGTGGTTGTTCTACTCCTTATCGTAAGTCGCCTGATTTATGACTCATCTTAGGCCAAAGCATGACACGGCCGCCAAGACCAAGATGATTCAAGCATTGGAGACCCCGGCAAGATGAGGCTTATTAGTATTATTAAAATCCAGACTACTAGATATGTGCCTTTACATGACCACAGGGTCATATAGAAGTCCCATGCGGAATACGAAGGCGCATCATCGCTTATGCCTCCTCCACCCATCCCACCCTCATGCAATCCTCCAACTGCAACGAACATCAGCAATCCCTCTTGAGCCAGATTCTGTTACTTCATCACAGTTGCTCGATATTCCGTTTGCTTGTCTATGGGCTTTGACTGCTCTTCACTCTGGCTTGTCTACTCTCTGCTTGGCCACCAGGTCCCAGTCGTGAAGCCTGTGAGCAGAAGCATTTTCTATCGCGTGCTATAAGTTATTGGAGATATGAGAATTGCCACTCGCTATAGATCAATTAGCGTAATAGAATAAAGGAGGCTGCGCTTTTAAAAAGATGAGCTACGCCATCACAAGCATCACCATTACGATTCTTACCTTTTTTCTCCTCTTCTTTTATGATTTGTCACCTCATTGGTGTCAAATTTCTCAATCGCCACTCCTGTAAGTAATCATTTACTTTTGCATAAAACTTCTCTCTCCAAGTGTTCATTTACATAGAATTAGCAGCAATGGACGATTTACTATTCGAAGAGTTTCCTCCCACTCCCCCAGGCTCTGGAGGCCAAGTAAAGAAAGTCATTGTTCTTAAATTCACATGGGCATACAATAGTAGTGCTAGATATGTTCCACTCTCTATACGCAATCGAGTTCCCAGTGATATCAAGAGAGATGGGAAATTATATATATGCAAAGGCGCTGAAGGATTTCTCTATGAAGCAAACCCAAATATGCAGTGGGGGATGGCGATATTCCCTTATAAGTCTATGATTATTTATAGATCTACCGAGGATACCTAGAACTATTGCGGCTATCTAGATTTACCACGGCTGTCTAGATCTATGACGGCTACCTTCATCTATCGCAGCTACCTTGTTTATATTTTAGCAAACAGGAGTTATAGATATATGAAGTCAAGCGTTTCTCATCTACTATGTACCACTCCGTTCTCATGTCAGGATGATTTATAATGTCGACCCACAGGTGACATGCTAGCAGCATAGTAGGAAGGGGGAGCAGGCCCATTGGATATCTTTGCGCAAAATCTCTCAATAGACGTAATAGTTCTGCAGGGTACTCTAAAGTCTCTGTGTACGGTACCTCGTACACGAAACCAGACAGTATGTCATACACCATTGACCGAGTCAACAAAGTTGCATCACAGGTAATTTGGGATAAGGGCCTATTATTATCCCCTCTTGGCTGGCTTCTGTCTTGCAGAAACCCAGACAAGTTATCCCGCCTCTTTTGGAATACTGACGTGCGGGCTCGTCATGCAAAAGGGATTGATGGACCTTCCGCGTTTAATATTTTCAATGACGTCCGTCGCACTCCTGGAGAATCTGGCCTGCTCTTCAGCAGTATTCAATAAGGACTCCAATGGCCTGCCCAAGACCAGCAATTTCGCAGTCACCAAGTTGAGTTTTATGGTCAGTAAGTAGTGTGGAATGACCTCTTGGCTGGTAATTGTAAAGGCGCAAGGTATTTATGAAATTTGCCCTTACATGGAAATTTTTCTAAATGCTTGAACCTAGTAACCTAATTACCAGAGTTCTACTACTCGAACCCAGATGAGGATCATGGAGATGAGGGAATTCATATTATACTATTTGATTGCGGATGCCTAGATCTATTGCGGCTACCTAGATCTATCGCAGACACCTAGATTTATTGCGGCTACCCAAATTTATCGCGGTCACTGAGATTGATCAAGGTCAGCTACTTTGATCAGAATCATCTAGGTTAGGGTCATCCAGATTGATCGAGGTCACCTTTTTTAAACAAAGTCACCTTGTTCGAATAAAGTCAACTCGATTGATCAGTATTGCCTAGGCTGATCGAAGTCAACTGGCTTAATCGCGACTACCTTGTTTGATTGCAGCTGGCTTGTTTATAATTTAGCGACAGAAGCTATAGTAACATATAGTGAAGATGCATTATTGGGGAAAACCTTGGAAGATCAGCACAGCTTAGCCAATCGAGGTTGGAATTCATGGCCTTGTTGCTAGTGATTGTGGTGGCTTAAGCAATATCAACAACTTAAGTAGCACAGCTGAAGCTTATGCCTATCAACTTTATGCATTAGACATCTATAGCTATGAATTTAGCCAGATGATGAAGAGCCACTAACCAAAGCATCACCAATTCACCATAAATATATTATTTATTCTATGTCAAATTTCTGACTTCTAGACACCTGTTCCCTGTAATCAACGTTGTATAATCTATGTCCCCGCCGAATCTCGGTTTCAATGCTAAGCATTTTGTAATTTCAAGTAGAGAGTAGAGAGGCGCTCAAATTACTAAGTATGGGCAACACTGGCAAGGCATAAGATTGTGCTTCACGGCACAATGGTAATGCAATATGCTGACCCGCCATATCTCGTCGAGCACACTTGACTCCATATATGAGAACAAGCTTTTAAATAGTCCGTCGCAGTGCTCGGCGATATTTAATTCTAATGCTTTTAGTAATATGGCGTTCGAACCATTTCTTATCTGGACCGCGAATCCGGTAACGTGCAACTTACATTTTTGATGCCATGAGCAGATGGTCCCAACAAGGGCTATCCAGTCCCAATAATTGATTACACCTATAGCCACACAACCAAAGCCATTCGGGTTAGACATTTCATGGCCCCAGGGGCTAGGGACTGCCGACATGCCTTGACGACGCCTTTAGCAGACAATTACCATCGTCGATGGCTACAAAAATTTCACACTGAATCGGGCCGGCATGGCAAGGGCTGATGGCGAGAAAGACTATGGAATTCTAAGAGTTTGAAATTTTACCCTGCATCAGCTATAGATTCTGGACTTCGGCGATCATCCACCGTGATTTTTTGGGACTCTCCACTACGTACGTCTGCCAAGAAGGCATAAGCATTAACGAATCGGGCAGTATTTTTGGTCCCGCCATTTACCAGCAATTGGGCTTCGCTTACCGAGTTCTCTCCGCGTCAGGTGTTCTCGAAGCACTGCCTTGATGAACTTCTATATTTCTACGCATTTACTTTATTCGGCAGCACGGCTTGTAAACAGTTTCTACATTACTCTTTAGTGACCTGAATTCGGCTATCTCGGTATGGCTGTGGAGTTAGATCAGGTCCTGATTCGAGACGCGCTGCTGGGGAACTTTTGCGCGGTCTCACCGAAAACATCTCAGCAGCGCAGGTACCGAATCTCACTGATTCGCATATGAGGAGGCCGTATGTCACTTCCCCCGAAACTAGGCCTTTGCCTGCATTAGCTACTCCTTCTGATTACAAGTAGCAATAGCAAAACAGGTCTTCTTCTCCTCAACATTTCCTTCTAGGGCATTGTGGCGTACTCACGGTGGCGCCACGGCACTATCGGCCCTTTTCCGGCTCGTTGCCGGGTCCGGGGATGCTTGTGGGGTAATTTCAGTGGCCTCTGGGTGGCCTGTCAAACCTGTGCCTGTGTGCTCCGTAAAAAGGGACAAAAAGACTGGAGGCAGTACGTAATTAGCGTTGGTCCTCTTGGACTCCTATGTTCGGAGCTGGGGCATCGTGAATGAGCACGAGTACATAGTAATAGCACTACTTGACTTGAGACGAAGCTCGGAAGACGGCTAAACGGAGTGACGACATTGTCGTGCTGGGAACTAGGTCAAGCTAGCAAAAGACGATCATGAAAAAGTCGAATTGGGGCGGTGGGTGGAGAGGCCATGAGATGATCCTAGCCAGGGCCGATAACTGATCAAGTTTCTCCGTATTACGACCCCAGCTTTGCCCAGATCATGTCTCCCCTCTCCATACCCTGTCGTCAACTCCTAGCCAAAGCCGGCGATCTGCGCGGAGAATTTCCAACGTTGGAACTGGAGGCAGGATAGACTTAAATACCGGGCAGGATGCCGCATATCCAGTGCCTCGATGAAACCTCAGCTCGTGTCTGCATGCAATTGCGACACTCCGTAGCGGGTACTTGAGACGCGGCGTGTATTGTTTCCCAGTAGTCTAATTGGCATCGTGTTTGCTCGCGAAGACAATTGACAGACTGCAAGATGCGGTCGACAGTGAGTACCACGTTATGCCTACGCGTCTCGCCTTAACAATCGAAGTAATACTAATCATTTTCCATTACAGGTCTTGTCCGGGGCAGCGCTGTTGCCACTGCTTCAACTCGTCCAGCCTGTGTACGGCACGACATCAAATGATCGTGTCAAAGGATGCTTGGGCAGAAATGGTGGATCGAACACAGGAGTTCAGTTCAGTAAGAACGTGTACAAGACGGATTTCCCTGGAGTGACGTGGGACGAGGACAATTGGCTTCTCAGCACAACGCAATTGAAGCAGGGCGCGTTTGAGTCTCGAGGTTCCGTGGCCAACGGCTACCTCGGCATCAACGTCGCCAGCGCCGGACCTTTCTTCGAACTCGATACGCCGGAGAATGGAGACGTTATTAGCGGTTGGCCGCTTTTTTCCAGGCGTCAGTCGTTCGCGACTATTGCAGGTTTCTGGGATTCCCAGCCTGTCATGAATGGAACCAACTTCCCGTGGATCTCACAGTATGGCTCTGACACCGCTATCAGTGGTATTCCGCATTGGGGTGCTCTCATCCTGGATCTTGGTGGCAATACCTACCTTGATGCAACGGTTGATAACCGGACCATCTCTAACTTCAGATCAACCTACGACTACAAGGCCGGAGTCCTGAGCTGGTCATACAAGTGGACCCCCAAGGGCAACAAGGGAAGCTTCGATATCAGCTATCGCCTCTTCGCCAACAAGCTGTATGTCAACCAGGCAGTGGTTGACATGGAAGTCACCGCTTCCAAGAATGTGGAAGCATCAATTGTTAATGTTCTCGACGGCTTTGCTGCTGTACGAACGAACTTTGTTGAGTCGGGCCAAGATGGTAGCGCCATCTTCTCGGCTGTTAGTCCGAATGGAGTGTCCAATGTTACCGCTTACGTGTATGCTGATATTACCGGCTCCGGAGGTGTGAATCTCTCGAGCCGTAAGATTGTCCATAACAAGCCATACGTACATACCAACGCATCCTCAATTGCACAAGCTGTCTCGGTCAAGTTCTCGGCAGGACATGCCGTTCGAGTGACCAAGTTTGTCGGAGCTGCGTCCTCCGATGCCTTCAAAAATCCCAAGCAAACCGCCAAGAAGGCAGCAGCAGCAGCACTGAGCAACGGATATGCCAAGTCTCTGAGCTCCCATGTAACCGAGTGGGCAGCTGTCATGCCCGAGAGCTCTGTCGACAGCTTCGCCGATCCTAAGACTGGCAAGCTTCCGGCAGACAACTACGTCATTGACTCAGCCATCATTGCTGTCACAAACGCCTACTATCTGCTCCAGAACACGGTGGGCAAAAATGGTAGCAAGGCAGCCAATGGAGCGCCCGTTAACGTTGACAGCATTTCTGTCGGCGGTCTGACATCCGATTCCTACGCTGGACAAGTTTTCTGGGACGCTGACCTCTGGATGCAACCCGGTTTGGTCGCTGCTCACCCAGAATCTGCTGAGAGAATCACCAATTACCGCCTGGCGAGATATGGTCAAGCCAAGGAGAACGTCAAGACTTCCTATGCCGGTTCCCAGAACAAAACGTTCTTTTCCGCAGACGCTGCCATATTCCCTTGGACCAGCGGTCGCTACGGAAATTGTACCGCTACAGGCCCATGGTTCGTTTATAATCCCCCGAATCTGTGAAGAGAAAGCTAACCTGTTACCCAGCTGGGATTACGAGTATCATATAAATGGAGATATTGGGCTGGCTTTGGTCAACCAGTGGGTTGTGAGCGGCGACACCAAGTACTTCCAGGAGAGCCTCTTCCCCGTCTACGACTCGATTGCTCAGCTGTATGGTAACTTGCTCCAACCTAATAAGACATCTTGGACATTGACCAACATGACCGATCCTGTAAATGAACCCTTCGACAGTTGTGTCATGATTCTTGGCTAACACGTGGTAGGACGAGTATGCGAACCACGTCGATGCTGGTGGATTCACAATGCCGCTCATTGCGGAGCATTTGCAGAATGCAAATGCATTCCGCAAGCAGTTTGGCATCCAGCAGAACAAAACTTGGACCGAAATGGCATCTAATGTCCTAGTCCTTCGAGAAAATGGCGTGACGCTGGAGTTCACCACCATGAACGGCAGTGCTGTCGTGAAGCAAGCCGATGTGATTATGATCACTTATCCCCTGTCCTACACAAACAACTACAGCACTGAAGACGCCCTGAATGACCTTGATTATGTAAGCTCTCTCAATTTCTTCGCCTATGGCCAGTCAGAGTTAACAATTAAATAGTATGCGAACAAGCAATCTCCTGATGGACCTGCTATGACATACGCTTTCTTCTCCATTGTCGCCAACGAAATCTCTCCTTCCGGATGCTCAGCATACACTTATGCTCAGAATGCCTACAAGCCCTACGTTCGCGCGCCATTCTACCAGATCTCGGAGCAGCAGATCGATAACGCCAACATCAACGGCGGCACTCACCCGGCTTACCCATTCCTCACTGGTCACGGCGGTGCTAACCAAGTCGTTCTCTTCGGCTATCTCGGTCTCCGTCTTGTGGCTGACGATGTTATTCACATTGAGCCAAACCTGCCGCCTCAGATTCCCTATCTGAGATATAGAACCTTCTACTGGCGTGGCTGGCCTATCTCGGCGTGGTCCAACTACACTCATACAACTCTCAGCCATGCCAGTGGCGTCGCTCCGCTTGATGGAGCAGATCAGCGCTTTGCTGGCAAGACTATCACTATCCACTCTGGACCCGAGGAAAGCCCAGCAGTCTATCATTTGCCTGTTAAGGGATCAGTCGTAGTCCCCAACAAGCAGCTTGGCTCCCAGCAAACATATGCAGGCAATTTGGTGCAGTGCCACGCCGCCAGCTCTCCAAATAGCTATGTTCCTGGTCAATTCCCCATCGCCGCAGTGGATGGTGCTACATCTACCAAATGGCAGCCTGCCTCTGCTGCTGATGTGAGCTCCATCACGGTTTCTTTTGATGAAGAGGATGTGGGATCCCTGGTATCAGGCTTCCACTTTGATTGGGCTCAGGCACCTCCCGTCAACGCCACAGTCATCTTCCACAACGAGGCCGTCAGCAACCCAGCTTCATTCCTGAAGTCGCAAAACCACCACTCCAACTTCAAGGTTGTCACATCCTTGACCAACATCAAGCAGTCCAACCCATACGATATTAATACCACGGACCTGAACGTCATTGCCATCCCTGTTGGCAACACAACAAATGTCACACTGTCTCACCCCGTCGCTGCTTCTCGATATGCATCTCTGCTCATTACCGGCAACCAGGGACTCGATCATGTAGAGGTTGCGGCAAAGAACGGCACCGGCGCTACTGTCGCGGAATGGGCCATCTTGGGGCACGGCAAGGGCCATGCAGGCACTCCTGGCTCTCACCACAAGAGAAAGCTGAACCTGCGTGCTGCTGCCGCAATGTCTGATCCAGACAGCTTTGCGCGCCGACGTTAATAGAACGCTTGGTATCATTTGATCAGGATTGTATGATAATTAAGACATTGTATGACTAGGTTATTCACTCTAGAGTAATCAATAATATAATAAACACACTTCAAGTTGTGAATAGTGTTATGGTTCTAATTGAAGGAAGGATCCCTTTAAATTATCTCCTAGACCCGTAGTCATAGAGCAACCCGCACCTAAGAAGTGCAAGGAGAAGCTGGATCACATTCACACCGATTCCCTGCCTGAGGGAGCACTTGGATTTGGCGCCTGGGTTGGTTGTATAATCAGTAGATTACTTTGCTTGTCACTAATAGAGCGTCAGTATTCATCGACAAATTATAGCAGCACTCGTCTTCCTTACAGCTCAGAAGACATTGGCGCGTTAACAGATGCAATGGTCAGGAGGGTAAAGATTGTGGCCTGCATCATTCCGTATTTTGGTTTGGGATCTTTGAATATCTTGTACGTTTAAAAAAAAACAGTGGGCGTTATCCACTGCCGCATTTCAACATTTATATAAGGCTCTGCCTCATCATAAGAATATCTCTAGAATCAACCCTTCATGCAACCCACATAAGGTCGGGACCGAAAGTTTAATGATTCCCGAAACTGTAAAAGTTACAACCAAGAATATGGGTCCATTGCAACCCTTCCATGCAACGTCTTATCACATGGCGTGGGGGCGAAGACCAATCTCTCAGTACGCCTTGACGAATTTAGCTTTGTTTCATCGCCTTCGTTCTTGGTCAGGCATTCAAGATAGACAGTCCGCCCAGCTTGGAGACTCAACTGCGAATAGAGGAAAATCTACATCAGTGTAGAGAAAGCGCATAAAGATATTCTGTTTTTGAACGATATGGCTCTGATTTCAGTCCAAATATGATGTTAGAAGCTGGCGTCGGAAGCGGCGTCTTATCGCAGGGCTAAATAATATTCTGTAACAGAAGTAGTACTTTTCTAGTACATTCGTAACCCCTTCCTTGGCATATAACTATACCCATTTCCTTAAAGTCGGCTCTTTTTGTTCTATCGAAGAATTACAATACGACTATACGAGGAAAATCTTCTGTTCTTTCAACACCTCTATCCAGAATATATTCCTTCGCCCATATGAGCTCTCAAATCGACCAACTCTTTTATAGGTTAGCTGTGCAGGATCCGCAATAACCACGACAAGTCCTAAAACAAACAAGCCTCTAGTATCCCAAATAATAGGAACGATATAAAATGGTGCCTCTCTCACTTCTTCTGCGTCAAAAATCACAGTGCCAATTTCTTCGGTTATGCCATTAACCTCGACTGATAGGTGAGAGTTTGAGTCTCCTACCTTTACTTCTCTTATAAATCCGTTGAGTGCAAGAACACCCCCTCTCACTCTTCCGAATGGAGCTTTGCTACTCCAGGTTTCAACGTCGCAACTTAAAAAGGCAGCGGTACAAAGGTGGCTCACATCACCATTTGATTTTGGATATGCCAGCATATCCACTCGATATTCAGCTTTGATTAGACCATCGACTGACGCCCAGGACCACGAGGGAGCACGATACTCTAATGGCCTTGGACTGCGTCCTCCGCTCGCCCACAGGAGATCGGATAAGAGTGTTCTTCTCCACAAACCGGCAAGATACTGGTCATTTGATACTATACTAAACTGCTCCGTTACTGCAGCTAGAGCAGGAAGCTTGTCTGACGAGACGGTAATGCTGCGGAGAGTATACATAAATATGGTCGCGATCCACGCTTGTCGATACGCTATTTGATCAGACTCAGATATTATTCCAGTATGCATATATGCACTGCTAGGCAATCTCCTGCCTGTACTGGGCTCACAAAGTGCATCTCCGATGCTGACTGTCTCGGTCTGGCAGTAATATTTGAGCGTATCAGACGCAAAGATCAAGCTCCTTGGAGGAAGAAGTTTCTCCTGGTAGCACCAACCACGGTGTGTTATTGGTTCTAGCTCATCCCAGTATGAATGTGATGCGTCTTGAGCATCTGTGTCCAATGTTTTTGCAAGCCAGACCGAGCCCAATGTTCCATCTGGGCAAGGAAATGGAACATGTGAGGAAGGTACTCTCCGAGGCCTAATCCGCCTTAGAAAGCCTTCGTGAGTGCTATTTGCACAAGCAGCGTTAATAGTGAAGAAAGAGTTTCGATAAATTGAATGCATCTTCCCCAACTGCTGTATCTTGTCCTCGTCTGAGTCTTGGAGTATGCATAGAGCATCGATCCACAGGTAACGCTGGCCGAGATTATTGGTGACTAGCACAGCATCTTGAATCGTCTGAGGGAAATCAGACATAATCAGGCCCTTTGTTGTGTATATTTCAATGTTTTTAGAAGTCGTCATCGGCTGTGGCCCTCCCCAGACATAACTCAATGTGACATACAACCCCTGGCGTTTGCCATGTGTTTCAATAATCTTCGGATGACTCACGCTGGAGCAGTCGATGACTCGGTCGGGTAAAATACTATCCATCTGTGGTGGAGGGCAGCTCTTATGGTGGCTTGAAATGCAATTGCTCAGACAGTCCAGCGCCATTTTATGGCTCTTAGATGTCGAGACATCTGTGATGCGGTCCCGAGCTTTGATGAATCTAGCAGCAACATCGCCTGTTCAGTTGAGCCAAGATTAGATTTATACTGCATTATGCTAAAAAGGGTTCACACCTTCACTTGTATACATGTAGAATTCTTTTTCGGATGGTATATCATTACCAGATCTAGCAATCACAGTTAGGCATTTCTCACCTGCCGGAGTGCAGTCAGAGTCTTTGTGAGCAGAAACCGTCACTTCGACGTCTGCATCTCCCTTACGGCGAGGCAACAAGCGACACCAATTACACCTATTCGAAGCTGCCATAATGGTTGACCACTTTGTTTTGTAAGAGAAGCCTTTTGATTTTCCATTTCGCCCTTGCGCGCTATCTAGAACCGCCTGCCAGCCATGAGGGGAGAAGACGGTATCCCAACAGGCATCGCAAACGAGATCTTTGAGAGGCTGATCAACATTGATCTTTTTATGGGATTTATGCGCCATAGCTCGAAAGAAAAAGTCGAGATACTGAAAACTTCAAGAATGTCACTTCCAAATTAGGCAGCAACAGCCTAACCGCGATCTCAATGGATTAATTGGCATATTTCAGCTGACTAATTCACTTTACTGCACTGAGTTTGGTATGTACATGTGAATTCGTATATGCAGAGTTTGGTCCTCGATAAAGTCCCAAGCCGGCCCTTCCTGTCCCTGAACTAGCGAGTTCCCGTCCTCGGAAATGGCCACCTGCAATAACTCATTGTCATCTTTCCTTAGAAGAATATAACCTCCCTCCTCATGCCTTTCCGGTATAAAGTTTTCATCGTTTTCATGGCTAGGAGCCTCCGCAACGATTTCGTCGCCGTTATGTCCAAGATAGGTGCCAGAGACGGTATTACGAAACCCATACCAGCCATCTTTCTTATCACAATGCCAGAGCCAGCCACTTCCGACCGATGGTTTATCCAGCAGTTTCAGCTCACCGTTCTCGACGGCAACAATGCGGTGCGGTGGTTGTCTCATTCGAATCATGAAGGATCTGTCAGCCTTAGGATGATACTCTAAATGTTGGGCAGTGGTGATGGAAATTGAGTCTTCCTTCTCTCTGATAATACAAGTATCTGCCATGGCGGAGGTAATGGGAGTAAGACAGTCGTCAACCGAGCTGGTCGTAATATCTGAAGCGCTTTCGTTCATTTCGGAAAGATCCCGTGAGATTGAAAAGGGCAGATATCCAAGATAGCAAGGTGGGTGATATAAATACACTCAGAGGTCAGTTTTTACTGCATTACGTATGTGTAAGTTTATGTAGAAGACGAGAAAACAGCAAACTTTGTAGAGAAGTAGATATGATCCAAGTAACAGTTTTTGGCTGGCATGCATGTCTCTATTCTCATACCAAACGGGAGGCCTACAACATGGTTCAGTCGAGATGGTGTTTGGTGGCGGAACCTTACGCCTAGTCTAGAGATGTAAATGGAATGCTTTCAACAATTGCGCAAACTAGGCAGTCAAAGCGGCAATAGTATTAGCTCAGCAGATCCAAGTATAATTAGTTATCCAAAAATATCATATTATGCCAAGAACACGCGTGATCATGATATTAACAGAGCGCATGTATATGTTTTCCATAGTGCGAATGTCGGAATCAATAAGAAGACCGAGTAGCGAAATGCGTGTGAATTAGTTTCCAAGTTCAGTCTAGTGCGGCATGGGATTGTGGCTCTTATCTGTGCTCTTATGCCTCAGGCTTTTAAGGCATGGCGAGCATCTGTGACACTCCTTACATGATTTTTTACCTTTATTATTTAGTTCTAACATGATAAACGCCAAAAAAGCTCTCAGCCGTACTCTCAAGATGTCAAGCTTCCCAACAATAGTTTTCGTGCCTGGTGCGTGGCATCGAGCTGCGTGCTACAACAAGGTCATCAAACTCCTACAAGAGAAGCACAAGCTAAAATGTATTGCAATCACCCTTCCTTCAACCACCGGGAACCCAGCCGCAACCTTCAAAGACGACATAGATGCCGCCTGCGAAGCAATTTCCAATGAAACAATAAATGGCCGTGACGTGGTTGTGGTTTCCCACTCTTACGGTGGCATGGTTGGAAATAGTGCCATCAAGGGCTTCACGCGACCACGAGAAACGGCGGCCTCACAGCGGTCAGATGCATCTCATACCCCGACGACCGGATACGTTATTGGCAACATCCTCATAGCCTCCGGTTTCACCTTTACAGGACTCGCCTTTATGGACCCGTTCTTTGGCCGCCCACCTCCTACCTGGCGCATAAATAGTGCAACTGGATTTGCAGACATTGTCGTTTCTCCACGTCAGATGTTCTATCATGACTTGCCAGCAGATGAAGCAGATTACTGGGTCTCTCTTCTCGCCCCACAGAGTCTGAAGGCATTGTTTGAAGGAGGCGAATTTGCCTATGCTGGTTGGATGGATGTGCCTAATTGGTATATCGGCACCATTGAAGACCAAGGTTTACCAGTGGCAATGCAACGCATGACTGTAGGAATGGCGAGGGGAATGGGTGCTTCTGTCGGGCACAGGGAGCTGCAGACTAGCCATTCACCTTTTTTGAGCCAACCGGAGAAGACTGTGCAGATTATGGTAGAGGCCATCGAAGCCTTTACTGGGAAGCTGGTGGAAGATGCAGCAGCAAAGAGAAGGCGAGATAATGGTATAATACTACCGGAGGCTAGATTATGGCAGCCTTTTACATGGTATAAGTTTGGGCTGCCGCTAATCTTCGGACGCATAATGGGAAAGTGTGTGCTACTCTTTACCTGGAGCAGGAGGCTGTTGGGATTTAGGTAGTACAGGCAGACGGTCCTGATTTGCATGTTGTACCTCCCAACTTTTACGTCTTTTTTATTTTTGGCGTGTAAGAATAAGAAGATTTAAGATATAGATTTATAAATATAGATATTTAAGAATAAAGGCGTTTCAGGAAGTCCAGTTACAGCGCAAAGACAACGAATAATATTTGACACTAAATAACACCAAGTAACAACTCTTGCATCCTTCCTATGGTGTCGTAGCCAGCAAGCCTCCACCATGGATATGCGTGCACTATAAACTGCCTATTTGTCTGGCCGTATTACAGTTCTATTCAATTCCACATTGCCTGGCTGATTATTTGCGATTATCAGTAAGCCTCATCTGTAAGATGATTGTAGTGGAAGGCTAAATACGTGTCGCAATTGGGTAGTTGACGGAATTGAGAAGTGATTTTTTAATACATGTGCTAGCCGAAGAAAATTTGCTCCTCTAGTCCCACATATTTGTATTGATGACGGTTCACGATTGTTTTAACCCATCAAATCCCAGGGATAAGTAACAAGGCGATTCCTTCGCCATACACAGGTTGATACAATGCTACAAGAAAGGCTTCGCAACTGAGTGAATGTGAATCGCTTAGTTGTTAGTCTTCATATTCGTTGCGAATACGAATATATGCCCTTGGAATCGACATCTGGAAACAGATCCGAAAGAGGAGAACATTTTCCGACTCGAAGCGGGATATCAGTTTTTTATCGGCAAAGAGCAAATGAAGGCAAGGTTCAGAAGCCACCCTATTAAAATCCTCTATGAGGAATGAATAAGCCAAAAATCCACAGAGACTTTCCGAATTACAAATTAAATAGTAGAATTCTAAACTCGTCTGCCAGTAAGCGCCGCTGGACCTCCGCCACATTTCCGCATACATAGACCTAGGCAACCCAGGGTTATACAAGTTCAACGTTGTCAGGCCTCGGACTTTTAAAATCCTTAAGGTGCGTCGCCTCGGGGAATAACTTATCTCCATCTTGAATTTGTCATGCATACATACAAACATTGGGAATACTGGGGACTGTCCTTTCATGTAAGCCTAGGGATGTTGGTGTATTTCGCAACCGCTGCCATGGAGCTGCTATATAAACAAAATCGATGCTTTAATGTAATAGCAGTTGAATGTGAATCATATAATCGATAACAACATGTCTCGTGCTTTCGAAAATAAGTATGCAATCGTTACTGGAGGTTCCAGGGGTATTGGAGCTTCAATCGCCCTGTTATTAGCAGAGCGAGGAGCAAAAGGAGTATGTTGATCACATGAATTATACTAGCATATCTTTAACAGAATTTCAACTAAATCTCCATGATTAGATAGCAATTACCTATTCCGGCAACGAAACAGCAGCAAATGATACTGTAGCCAAGATCAAAGCCTTTGGGGCAGATGCGGCTGCGATACGTGCGAATATTCTTGATGCTGATATTGGAGAGACAATCGTGAACGGGGCTCTGTCCGGTTTAAAAACCACCACGATACATATTCTTATCAATAATGCGGCTCTGTGAGTTCCTATCTATTATTAAAAAGAAAACTCACACTGACAACAAGCTAGTGCAACGTCTGAACATCTGCTGCCCATTCTCGACACCACTGTTGCAAATTTCGACAACCTGTTCCACGCAAACGTACGTGCACCAATTTTTACAACGCGCGCAGTGCTTCCATATATGCCCTTAAAAGGCGGTAGAATCATCAATGTGAGCTCCGTCACAGCGAAACAGGCTGCCGATGAGCCAGGTATACTCTATGGTGCTAGCAAAGCAGCTTTAAACAGCATTACTCGGTCAATGGCGGGCACTTTCGCTGCGGAGAAAGGCGTTACAATAAATTCAATCAGCGTCGGACCTACTAAAACCCCTGCTATGGCTGACGCCTTGGCTAATCTTCCTAGAGAATACATGGAAGGGCTAAAGAATTATGCAACTGCTGAAAAGCGATTAGCTGAGCCAGAGGAAATTGCAGAAATTGTAGTATTTGTGGCCAGTGAAGAAGCTCGATGGATGAATGGAGCAAGTGTCCCTGCCAACGGGGGGGCAATCCTATCAGCAGAGGGCTGATGAACGGTAAAAGCTCGACTTAGCTTATAATGTTCAGGTAACGACAATTCAGGGAATATAGTATATAGCTGAAAATCCCGAATGTCAATCAAGATCCCAGGCGACCAGCAACGCCAATCAATGGCTGTTTGCAGAATTCACATGCCATAGAGGCAGGACCAAATGCCAATTGCGTTTTATACACATATTACAAACACATATAGCAAATTTTTATCTGCATTATGCTAGCTAATCTACGCTATACAATAGAACCATGAAGTGAGGTTTATGTTGCAATATCGGGTGCACTTTGCATTATACTGTATGGCAAAATATTTAAATCGCCCGCTGACATTGATGCCGAAATGCGCGCCCAGAGTCCTCTCACAATCTCTTCTCTACAATCTCCTTCACCTTGACCAAATCCAGTGCCTCGACTTTTCTGTCCTTAAATCCCACTGTTGTCTCTGCCATACAAAGCGCGTTGTAAATTGCCTCCTCCGTTGCATCAGCAGCAGCCTCAAACAGCCCGTCAATAGTATCATTGTCGGCCATCTGTACGCCCAAGAGCTGTGGCACGTATGGGTGCGTCGGACGGGCGCCAGTCATGGAAAGCTCCTGGAAGGGAATCCTGTTCCCGTTAGAAAATGCTAGGAATATGTCTCCCGAAGTATTGCTTCCATAACCGCCGACTTTGGCTAAGCCGACAGTGGCACGCTTAGCCAGTCGCTGGAGCTGGATGGGGAGCAGGGGAGCGTCAGTACCAACGACGATAATGATGCTTCCGTCTTTTCGAGGTTCTTTTTCTCCCGGCTTAAGCTGCTCTGCTGCTTGCTGCCCTTGCTCTTTGATGATTTGACCCACTGGAATACCCCCAACGCGAAAGTTGTCCATCGAGCCATAGTTGGCCTGAACCAGCACTCCAACCGTATAGGACTTTCCATTGCCCTCAATATCGAAGCCTTTGACGACGCGGCTGCTAGATCCAGTACCGCCCTTGAAACGGTGACAGATCATGCCCGTTCCACCACCCGTATTGCCTTCCGGCACGGCATCTGCCGTTGCATTTCGAATGCCCTTAATAATGTGCTGGGGCGTGACAGCAAATCGACTTTGGTCATTAAGATAACCGTCAAAGGTCTCGCCAACGGTGGGGAAAAGGAACAAGTCAAGCTCTTTGTCTTGATTAGAATGATATTGGATAGTATACTCCCAGATTCCACGGTACGCATCGCCGACAGCAGATGTGGTGGTTAGAACAATAGGCGAAGAGAGCAAGCCCGTCTCATCCAGCCAGTGGGAAGATGTCAATTCACCGCAGCCATTGAAGCTAAAGACGCCGGTAAAACTAGAGTATTTATACCAATCAGGCCGAGGTAGGATAACGGTGACTCCAGTATTGATATCCGGGGACTGTTCTTCGCTATGAGGAGGGTTGTGAATGGACTGAGTGTGTATGAGAACTCCAGGGACGTCGGTGATGGAGTTGAGAGGTCCCGTAGGCCATTTTCCCAATGGAAGCTGGGGGATAAGTTGGCGGATACGCTGGCGAGGGGGGGATTGGGCCATGTTGTTTAAACGTTGTATGAAGTCAAGTTTACTGCTACAGCTAGCGAGAGTTGACTTGATAATTTACTACAATGCCGTTCGAGACAGGGCATAAACAATCTCTTATAACTTGGATGCATTCCATTCCATAATGGGTGCATTGCCCGAAATGGCAATTTTAAATAAGGTTACGCAAGCGCCTTCGTCGGCGATTGAGTCACTTTACGTGGGGTGGGATAAAAAGTGCTCTACGGCCAACACAAATTTTCGTCTCAAAGCCGAAGCCGAGCACCGTGCTACATGATTAGGCCGGTGATCTTTCGAGGCAGCGGGTTAATGAACTCGCGATTACGCGGATGTCTCGTATCGAGCCCTCGTGTACTGCAGAGTGCTGACATTTCATCAGCTTGCTTTGAGTGTAGTATTGCTCAAGCCCAAATTTTCGCTGTTGCCTGTAGCGACTTAAGATATAGAGGGTGGGGAATTTGACCAGGTAAACAAGACGCTATTCAATTGCGTCACGACAGTAGTGGGAAGCTAGCGAAAAAGAAGAAGCCTAAGACTTGGGTTTATAATACGGGATGCTCCGTAGACAGCGAAAGATGTAAGTTTCTTCGACCTAGAAGCTTATGTATCGCAATGTACAAATATTGAATTCTTCAACTCTCATGCTTTACCTCAACGACCACCTTGCCCACTTGTTTCCCCTGCCATACATGCTGAATTGCATCCGGGGCTTTTTCAAATGGATACCGTGCGTCAATAATGTCGTTGAATAACATCTTATTTGCTGAAATAGCCAAATAGAGATCCTCCAAATCATGCTTGGAGCCCACATTAATTCCTCTGCATCACAATTATTACCAGATACTCCTTTCAATAGGGGCTCTCTTTGACACTCACCTCAAATTCGTCTTCCTATCAATCAAAATGGGTAACAACTCATTCAAGTCATTTGGATTTTGCTCCCCGAGGTAACCAACTTGGCTTACTGTGCCTCCACGCTTAGTGGCCTGGAGGCTTTGGATAAGAGACCCAGTGCCGCCATTCTCAATCGTAATGTCGACACCAACCCCTCCGTTAAGTTTAATTACCTCCTCGTGCCAATTTCTTTTTGAAGAATAATTCACAACACCAATTGGAGGATGTGGAAACTGTTCTCGAATCCGATGCAATTTTTCATCTGATGACGAGGTCAAAATAACTCGGCAACCAGCGGCGTGAGCAAGCTTCAAAGCCATCATACTGACTCCTCCGGTTCCTAGTAGAGTCATGGTTTAGCCTGAAATTCTTCCATCACACCGAATACCTCAGTATACATACTGACCTTGAATTAATACCGTATTTCCAACTGCCATTCCTTTCAGTGCGCTCCATGCAGTCAAGCCAGCGCAGGGAAGAGTGCTCGCCTCAGTCCAACTCAAGTGATCTGGAATCTGGCTCACCAAACCTTCATCCACCTCCAAATAATCTGCCAAAACACCATCTACATCAGCAGCAAGCCAGATCCTTTCTTGCTCTCGGCCAGTGATACTAGCTTGGTCAAATATTGGTGACACCCTATCGCCGACGACAAAGTTCTTTACAGTGTCCCCCACAGCAATTATTTCGCCGGCAGCATCTGAGCATGGTATGCCATTAGGCAGGACTGGCCAGGGATTCCTCCCGTTAGTGATGTTTGCATCGCGATAATTGATTGAAATGGCGTGGAGTTTAACCCGAATAAAGGTCGGCGGGAGATGTGAAGCAAGTTCCTCAGTTACCAACACCAACAGTGGGGACTCGCCATCATATTTTTCAGTTCGGCGCCAAGTTCGTCTAATTCCTGCCTGATTTGTAGACATATTATCGAGAAATACCATATGTTTCTTTTTTTTTTTTTTCTTTTTGAACGCACATAATAGGAGTGATGCAGATTGCGCCTATATACCTTCCCAATGCCTGAGGGGGATGACAAATGCATCGAGTACTGCTCCACCAGCTTCGCGGTTACTTTCAGGTAATGATCGACGGCAGTTCGCATCGCAGTGTGATGCTCGCCGGCTCGAGCCAGATTTCGGCTCCGAATGCAGTCGGCCGGGCGCCTGTTGCAAGTCAACAAACTCAAACAAGCGCAACATATTACGATATAGAAGCAAAGCCATGCAGAGAATCCTGAATAAAAGCCATCCAGTCGTCAGTCCATGTCCGGAGTCAAGATCATCAGAGGGGCTGTGTCAATGTCTTTCAAAACGTCAGCATCGCTTATCCCTGATGGGATCATTTAGCTGCCCTCCACATATTCTTTATCATGACTGAATGCCTCATGATTGAAGCTACGTAATATTTACTAAGGTTTGTCAGAAGGCGGAAATTACACAGCTCGGCCTCACTGTGTGCTCGGCAACAGTCAGCCTTAAGGCAATTTCTATTGAGCTGTAAGACGCAAGGCTACATTGATGCTCTTAGATATCATTAAATATCATCGCTCAAGGCCTTGAGAATATCTCTTGCCTCACTTCTCACGTTCTCAACAATCACTCCCGCATCTTGTACACTCCGCACAAGTCCTACACCAGAGCCCACATACGTTGCCAATCTGCCCTCCGGGCCCCATCCAGCATCACCACTCTTGGCCGCTTCATCATGAAGCACTTGAAGCTTCTCAAACGGAACTCCAGCCTCGTGATCGATCCAGCTACGGTTAATGAGAGTTCTAGGTGCAAATTGTTCAGGCCAGCCAAACGTGCCCCGCAAATGGTTGTATAAGTGAGTGCGGAGAGTGGATTTCGCACCATCAGATGCTCGAACAACCTCATTTTGGTATCCTTTGGCAATACGCGCTTCCGATGAGGCGAGGAAGCGGGTCCCCATTGCAACACCAGCGGCTCCCAGGGAAAATGCAGCTGCCACACCTCGGCCGTCAATGATGCCTCCTGCAGCGACCACTGGTATCCCGGATTCTTTCACAGCATCCGCCACCTCTGGGAAGAGAACAATAGTCCCAGTGCTCTCTTTTGCCATACCATGACCACCTGCTTCCGAACCCTGAACAACCAGAACATCTGGAGGTGTTGAACTGTTGACAGCGGCGAGGGCGTCACTCAGCGTGCCGACCTGAATCCAAATCTGGGTATCACGAGAGGCGCCACGAAGAGATACCGTCCACTCATCCAGCTCTGTTTGGCCATTTTTAGGTGCAAACAGCCAAACAGCACAAGGCTTGTGCTTCTCAATAGCAGATGTCGCAACCTTCAGGTCGCCGTTCCAAACTTGAAAGCCTACCCCGATGGGAAGCAGGGGGTGGCGTAAGTTGGAGGCTGAAATCAATTCCCTGGCCTGGTCAAGATCAGCCAATACTCCATCTGGCTTGGCTTGCGGCCCTAAAAATCCTAGGCCACCAGCTGCAGATACAGCGACAGCAAGCTTAGGACCGGCCATAATGCGCATTGGCGCACTGATGATGAACGACTTCTTGACCCATGGGTATGAACGGGCCAACACTCGTCTCAACTCTGTAGTTCGCTGAGTAGCCATTACCAATCAATTCTTAAAAAAGAAATTGAATTCTTAAAAAAGAAACAGAAATTTCGATGCTCGGAAAAGTTGTTGATTCTCGGTTTAACCTTGACTTAAGCTAAGCATGCACGAGAGACCTAGTTAGTACACGTGCTCTGAAGTAAGTCTTATGGATGATGAGACTTTGGTCCTCTTAGGCAATTGGAAAAGCAGGGCCATTAGAGGGTCAAGTATCTATCGCCAAGCCCAGATATGCATCGTCATTTTGCCTTGCAAAAGATCCCCAGAGAACTCCAATGGGTGTGGACAGGGTCTCTTAGCGTTACTTTGTAAGAACTCTGCAGAAGCCACAGACTCGCTATGACATAGGATTTGGAGAAACTCAAAGGCTTCCCCGCGGCAAGAGAAACTGTAGCGAACAAAATAGAACTTACAGGCGGATTTTTTTTCTGTTCTAAGACTTGAAAAAAAATGAAAGATGAGGATAGCACATCAGCCTTATGAAAGCCCTTTTCGGTATTTGGTGCCGAGGTTAGATCCCGCATTTTTTTCGGGCAGAGCCGACAGTTGGACTGATTTCTAAAGTTCCGCGGAGATGCCTCACGACGCAGCGCTGCAGTTGGCAGCATATCGTCATTGGTTGCCAAATCGGTAGCCAGCTTAATAATAATGTTCTAATGTCCTGTGGCGGCACAAGGTCTACGTGGCTGCATAACAGAATAGTACTATCGAAGTTTATCATGGAATTCAGAATGAGGAGCTGGAGTTTCTAGATAAATAGGAGGGTCGGGCGCGCCCAATCTGTGGAAGTTGTTTCAACAGACTCAACAATACAACATAGAAAGTACTACAACAATTTCTCATAACAGTCTTCAACAATCATCCTCGACAGTAAATCTTACCATCAACAAACTTCCAAACACTTGCGACTAAAAGTTATAAATAAAATACTCATACGCTATACACGAAAATGTCTTCCAGATCTGATAACGCCATTGTCATCGTCGGCTCCGGCCCTGGAATTGGCACCAACACAGCTGCGATCTTTGCCGCCAAGAAATTCAACAAAGTTGCCCTTATTGCCAGGAATCCTGTTCAGCTTGAAAAAGATGCGGCTACTGTTTCTGATGCTGCCAATGGCAACGTTACTGTAAAGACTTACTCAACGGACATCCTTGACCCTGAAAGGTTCAATGCGACACTCAAGCAAATCAACCAGGATCTCGGAACTCCAGAAGTTGTCCTATTCAACGCCGCCCTGGTTGTGGAGTCGAGACATCTGGAGGTCAGCGATGAGGAACTCATTCGTGACTTCAAGATCTCCACTGTGGCCCTAAACAGCCTCTCAAAATGGGCTTTCCCCCAGCTTGTCGCTCTTGCAGAGAAAGATGCTACCACCAAGCCTACAGTCATCGTCACCAGCTCTCATCTGCCTGAGGCCCCTGAGACCAACCTTGTCTCTTTGTCCATGTCCAAGGCTGCCCAGAAGAACTTTACTCGATCTCTTCGCCTACAGTTTGAGCCCAAGGGCGTTCATGTCGCCATCCTGACCGTTGCCGGATATGTTTTGGAGACAAACCAGAAGCTAAATCCCAAGAACATCGCCGAGCAGGCCTGGAACTTGTATAGCCAGCCCAAGGGGAGCTGGACAGAGGATATCAGAATCGAGGAGCCATAAATTTGAGACACATATAGAATTGAAAGGAAACTCAGAGGCGTTGTCAACCCATGGTTTTATATTGGAAGTTAATCTAGTCATACTTAATGCTCTTAATACACAAAAGCTATAGCTTGTTCTTATTTGTCTAACATAAATCCGCCCATATATTCAATAATTGAACGGCTAATTTTATTTCACTTCACGGTGATCGACATAGCCTATGCCATGGTGGCATGGGAGCAGAAACTTCACTGCTTGGTTCATTCTGCATTCCGAGTCTTGCAAAACTGTAGCAAAGTCCGGATACAACTTGATTTACTGTGTGAGACTGGATAGATATTTTAGTTGCAGGAGACCATTGCAGCATTGCGGGGTCTGCGTGCAACCGTCGGGGCCAAAACGTGAAACTAGCCCTTCCTATCTAGGAATTCGGCCCCGAGCCGGACAAGTTATACATTTCGAGACAAATCAAGTGCTCTCCCCAGAGCCATCAAAAGTAACAAGTAGAATTGATTGTACTAAGCTGACTTAATAATAGACCCTCCTGAGGACTTGACTGAAGCGCCAGTCGCATTTGTGTCCTTCATCAAATATACATAGGCCTCAGCAGCTTCATCAGGCGTTCCGGGCCTCCCGACTAGCGATTGCCTAGATGCAAGTGCATATATCTCAGACGCCATGGCCTCTCCTGTCTCTGCTACCATGTCGGTTACTGTGATACCTGGCGCGACAGCATTCACGCGTATTGGGCTAATATCCACTGCAAGTCCGATGGCCATACCCGTAATAGCAGCGCCAACGCTGGAGACAACCCCAATACCAGGCATAGGCGTGTTTTCAACATGGCCTGAAGTAAATATCAGAGATGCATTGCCCTTGTCTTCCATATACTTTGGGCCTAGTTTTCCGAGCAGTGCCAGTTGAGCCATTCTCGGAACAAATAGCTTGTGGATCGTTTCGTAGTCAACCTGTGCGAATGGGACAATGGGGCCTCGTCTGTTGCTCACACTGTGGACAATATGATTGAGTGGTCCTTTGGCGGCAGCGACTGCATCTTTGAGAAGTTGTTCGAGCTGTGTCTCCGAGTCCTCGCCACCGAGGTCAACCACAAAGCTGGAAATCCTATCCTCTGACCCAGGAACTGCCTTAATAAGCTTCTGCACAGCATTATCTAGCTTGACCTTATTGGAAGATGCAATGGAGAGATGTGAAAGGTCCTCTGCTAGAGCTAGCTTTGCAACGGCAAAGCCTATACCTGAAGATCCCCCAAGGACAAGAACTCTGTGGCCTGCTATAGATGGCATTATATAAATGAGATTTTGGTTGACCGTTATTATACTGGTTCGAAGCCTAGGCGAATACCACCAACGGCTGGCTTCCCACCATGTATTTATAATAAACGACACTCTCATATTATCCTCCATCTAGATGCCTTTCGCGGCTTATACGATGCTAGTCAAGAGGATATCTATCTGACCCGAGGAGCATTTGCCTATTTGGGACAACTTCACACAGACGCGCTAATAGCTGACCCACGAGCACCAGAACTGTAAAAACCTGTGGGTGGCTATGGTAAACCCAAAGATGGATGTTTTTTTTAATAGAACACAAAATCTTTGCACTAAATTTTCGTCCGTTGTTGCAATGTTTATGTACTTACCGTTTTTTTTCTTTGAAGTGAAACGAGAAATTGAAGCTTATTACCCTCATATACTGTTTGATAGAGACAGATCAGCTCTTAACCCGTATCCTGAACACTATCAAAGGCTAAAAGCCTCTCAACGAAGACCACAGTTAGTGAATCATACGCACATGTAATTAGACGTGTATATAAGCGCTACTATAGCATCAAAATAGACTCAAGGAAGAAGAACGCCATGTTGGCACCATTAGCCCCGTATTTGGTATCCCAGTCATTCATTACAGCTGCAGCAAACACAGCGTCAACAAACCCTCCCACACTCAAACCGCTAGTAGATCATACAAACAGGAAAAACATCAAAGCCTCATGTACCAATAAAAACATTAAATAATAGCCACGTCTCGGATATCTAGTGGTTTATGTGACTTCCTGTAGACCTTGTGGGTTGGTCCGTGTCACCTGCGCGCCGGAAGCGACATTCTGGTTCTGGGGGCCGGATCCCGGTCCTGCCTCTGTTGCCTCCGGGGCCGGTCCGTCTTCAAAGTACATATACTCGGGTGGCGGCTCTGAATCTTCGGGAATCTCCATAACAGTGGGCTCCACGATTGACGCAGACTGTTCATTGGAGTCGTTCTCAAACCAAGGAGCTCGATCACAACACTCGTTATATGCCGGAGCTGCAGCACCAAAACCGACAGTTGTCTCGAAGGCGCTCTGTCGGATATGCTGTAAGGCACGTCGCTCATCTTCCAGGGCTCTTGCTGCCCTGCGGATAGTCTCCCTCCGCGACTCGCTGACTTTCTTCATGGCTTCGAGATACTGTTTCTGGGCATCCATCGCTTTCTTTAGGGTGTCCCCTAGTCTTTCCAAGAGCGCAGTGTTTTGCGACTTGTCCTTCAAGCGCTCTTGCGCTGTTGCCCTAGCGTTGACTAAAAGCTGGCCAAGCGCGTTCTTGGCTTGTATCAAGTCAGGCTCGGGGGGTGTCTGGATGGCATTAATGGCGTCAGTGCCGAGTTCAAGGCCGCGATTGATGTACGCAACACATCGATTAAGTGTCGTATGAACGCTACGCTGGGAAAAGATATCGGAGTGGTTCTCAAGGCTTGCACGTTGTTTCTCAAACAAGGCGCGATCGATCGCAACCTTAGCTGCTTGGACCGCCTTAACACCTCGAACAGCTGCTTTCAGTGCCTCTGTCCTCTCTTGAAGGGCCAGTTTGGCTAGCTTATGCGCCTGTTCTTGTTCATCCTCATCCGGGAATCCTGCCGTGGGACCATCGAAAACTGTTGAATAAAGGGCATCGAGTCCTTTGTGCGCAGCAACGTGCCGTTCCACCAGCTCTTGTAGAGTCTTCATCTCAACGGCCAATGCCGCCTTGTCGGCTTTTAACTCCTTTAGCTTGGCCTCGAGTTTGTGGCGCTTCTCTAGCACTTCATGATATGCCCTCTCTTCACGCATAGCCTTATCATCAAAGGCATCCTTCTTTTTCAATATGGTATAGACAAATTTCTTAGCTACTGAGTCTCTGTAGCTTTTGTGGCTTCTAAGCTGTTGGTTAACCGCGGCAATGGCGCTCTCGACCTCAGGCTCGAGATCAGCCAGCCGTTTGTCAACGTGGTCAATCTTGACCTGGCTGTGGCCCAATTGCCCAGGTGAATCGCATGTGGCTTCTAGCTCGCCTAGGAGATGCGTGTTTTGCGACGCAGCGCCTTCGATGGCTTGTCGCACTTTTCGCTCAGCTACTGGATCTGACGGCACATGCACTTCCCGGCGAGTCGGCATGTTGGTTGATTGAGGCGTCAGGAAATCAGCAGCCGCGGCTTTGCGGTCGACCATGGAGGCCATTGAATCCATGGCGACAATCCGACCTTTTCACGCGTTTACAGTGCTGCTGTCCGAAATACTGCAGGTGAGTACGCGATTTCGCGTTCATGGAACATCCAAGTCAGGCAGAGGTCCTGCATCCCGGGACGCCGCCATATTTACCTATTATCAAGAATGGGGTAAGGCGGAAATTAATGCAAATAGGTCGGATTCCAATACGCTCCAGCAGATCATCTCCAGCAACCTCCGTCATCTTACTGCGTATTTCGCAAAGATTTGTCATCATTTCGAAGATTACAGTGTAGGGCGAAGCAAGGACGTCAGCACTTAAACTATTCTGTATACTATTACGCGCAATACTATTAGCTCCGCCACGAATTGAATTCTCGCCAGCATTTCAACCTGTGACCACACAGCTGCTGCACTGCCATGTCATTCGCTGTTCCACATTATTTCTCAATAGCATTGCACGATACTACATAGCCGTGTGTGGTTGCGGTACTTGGCATTCCTACCAAGTAAGCATGAATGACACCACGTTAAAAGCAAACTAGAACAAGGTAAACTTGAATATGCCTAAAAGCTGCGTTAGAGTGCTCCGTTTGCTAGGTTAGATTCCTAACAGCACTATTTGGTATTCACTTTAGCTCTCTTCATCCAAGGACGTCAGTGCAAGTGCTATTACTACTGACCAGATACGGCCCATCAGCTTGTAAGTCCGGTACATCTCGGTGTCTTTTTCCCAAATTGAGCAAAGGCAGAGCCACATACTTAATCTGCATCTCCGCGGGGATCCCGATGAGTCAGCGGGAACAGTTAGATTTTCCTCCAGACTCGGCTTCAACGCGGAAACAATGTCGCAAAAAGATGCCACTAGGTTATGAATCCTTCCAAAAAGAAGGTCAAAGTGGGCAGCACTTCGGTGCTGTGTGGGAGATTGATCAAGCATTATAAAACCATGTCTTTTTCCATGATGGCAGGCAGTTCCCAATTTGTATCAAAGGCCATTGTTCGACAAGGAGGTTTGAGAACTCGGGATCGAGTCACTAGATATTCCTCTTTCCTTAGACCAATTCGCGCCACCACCTCCTCAATCATAGTGGTACAATCCAAAAAATTCACAATGGCCACCGAAACTCTCCCAACTCTTCACTACCTAGATATTGGTAGAATGGGTCGTGGTGAAGTCGTACGGTAAGTCTTCCAAAGTCAATCAGCCAGCCAGTTAGGCTTTTAACCTGTCATCGATGCGGAGAAAACTCTAACATAATTAAGCCTTTTCATGAGAGATGCGGGGATTAAGTTTAACGATATCCGACATGCTTATGATGATACATGGCCAGCTACGAGCGAGAAGCTCAAGGCAGAGGGCATCACACGAACTGGCAAGGTTCCTGCTCTCTTGATTAATGGTGTCATCTTGAATCAAGTGAGTTATTTAGGCAGGCCAATGTATTTGATTCGCGGGTTGCATGCTAACAATCCCCCTTTTTATAGCACATTCCCATCTTGCGGTATCTCTCCCGAGATATCGGCAGATATGATGGCGAAACGAACCATGAGAAATTCCAGATTGATGCTGTTTCAGATGTTTATATCGACTGGAGGGTGAGTGGAATCCACTGCATTCGCGCAACTCTCCGCTCGCTGTTGATAACATGTACTGAGTGGGATACAGACTCGATGGGTAGCAAGCTTGTCAGGCGTCACAGAGGACTACAAGAATAACTTCGTTCCTCAATACTATAACGTAATCGCGAAATACTATTCGGCGAACAAAGGTCCATATCTCCTCGGAGATAAAATAACTTACGCCGACTTTGCTGTCTATCAGTCCATTGATAACGACGAGCGAATCGGGGCATTGCCGGTAAGTTTATTTGTTATCTTAAATCACTATGGTTGATTATCTCTGACTTATACAATCCAGTCGGAGCTACCTGAAGCAGTTCAAACGTTCCGCGAGGCCTTTGAGGCACGACCAAGCATTGCAGCTTATATCGAGGAGAATCGTGTTAAAAAGGAATAGAGTATTAGAATAACTGAATTGATACAGATCTTAGTTTTGAATTTAAATGATGTTTGAACAAAGATTACATTGGGAAAATAGTTTAGCTATCGCATTGGCTTCCTTAGTTAAGGACGAGATATGTATTACAAAGTGTGGATGAAAAGACAAAGGAGGTTATCAATATAACATAGCAGCCATTTCATTTATTATTTGAAAGTTGATGTAAGCAGGGTCATTACACGTGCATGGAACTAACTACTATCGTCAAGTACCTTCTTAGGATGGCTTGCGAGATGCCAAAGTAAACTTGCATAACCGGCGGTGGTTATTTTAAGCTTAAAGTAGATTCAACTGCTCACACTTGGCGATCATTTCACCAGGGATGCGAATTGCCTTGGCAGTTACAACGAATAAACTACCAAGTATAGCAATGCGCGAAATCTTTTTGATCAGTGTTACGCAAACTTGTAGTATACGGGAGAATACGTGGGACAGAACAAGACGCTAGTGCTATAGCTGTATGGGATGCCTTCATTATTCCAACCAAAAAACTGCGGGACAAAACGGTACAGCAAAATTGGAATAACTAGTTCTCAGTACGACGAGAGCTGTGAGAACCAGATTATTTGGAAATGAATTATGTACATAGGCCATGCTTCTTGACTTCATCTCTAAGTTCATATCCATCATGATCAAATTAGAGCCTCAACCAAGCATAAACCAAACGACTGAGGTGACGTGTTTATAAGAATTATGTAATGATGTTCTCATGTAACGTTGCAAACTAGCTGATGGAATCGCATAACCTTGCAAGTAAAAAAAAAAAAAAGAACAGGCATTTCGCCCAAGGGCCCGAAACCCGTATACGCTTTGCATAAACTTACGAAATTACCTACTGAAGCTGACTACTCCCTTGCTATGGAGTACGTGTACATGTACAAGCCAGGAAAATCGCACCGCTATGAAGTAATACCCGGCTTTCACCTCCAATCAAAAAGAGTAATGTCCATTACCTGCCCTCTTGAGTTGTCTCGGGCGTATTGAGTGAGGCCTGTTGACTTGGAGCAAATTGTGACCCGTCAACAGTCATGGTAATTCCACATCGTCTCGCTTCAGCTTAGTAATTAATGGAGGAAGCCTACTCCGTAGATGCACTCCATATAAGTGCTATATTAGTTGAGAAACTTCTGTCGGAGCGCCTCATCTGCTTACGGAACTGAATTAATGCACACATGGCAAATCTGCCACCATAGAGATGTCAGATTACTAGGCGTCATGCAATGCGGAACAGCATGTGCCCGATGAGATGAGATCCAGATTGAAACATTCCGTGGACCAGAAATAAGCATTACCACAACTTTAGCTTCATCGTAGCGCCATATTAGCATGAAATAAAGATCAAGATTCGGAACGAATTGTTCCACAAAATGATAAAGGGTCGTTGTAAGAAGATGGAAGATGCGCCCACTACTCCGCATCAATGAATCCTGCTTCTGTTCTGTTTGAGTTGCTCCATCCCGCCACGAAATCTCCGCTGGACGGCACAGCCGATCTATGAATCAGCTCGGTCCCCCCCACAAACCTCTGTCATTCTCGGGGGACGGGGCAACTATTCGTCATTTAGCTGTTTTATGTTACTCGTGTTTGGGGAAGATGTCGGTCAGACGCTCGGTCAAAGTCTATCCGCTTCTAGCAGGTTAATGCAAAACGAAATGCGATGCCTACAAATCCTTCTAGAAGTCCCATAATTCACACTAAGCCCATTACTGAAGCTGCATGGCAGCTGGAAGCGACATTGAGACAAACCAAAATCTAAAAAAAACTCCCGACAAAAAGAAAAGAAAGAAAGAAAGCAAAGGACCGTTCTAGCCCCTTTCACCCTACCACCCTTAGTGCTTCTCACACAGCTGACGAGAGCCCAAAACGCTCAGTTTTCGCTAAGGATCATCTAACGCGTCTCGAATTTCGCTGCACAGACCTACCAGTCTGCCGATCCGGGCTCGCCGTTGGACTTTGCAACACTCCATCTTGCTCATTCTCTCCAGACTCCTCGTACGTGCTCGTAGACTCACCGACCTCATGTGGAGATTTGTACACAGACATCTCGGCACAGATAACGTACGAGAGAACGGAGTAGTATCATACTCCATTTTTTAGGTCTCGAGCCCCTATTTAAGAGGAAGCGAGAGGGGATGAATAAAACGGCCTCCACTGTGCTCCATGTCTGTACTTCTACCTGCCTATGTGCACCTTACTTACATGTACATACCCGTACTACATACATACACATATCTGCGCCGCCCAAGATCCATGTTTTCTGCAGGGGGAGCAGTTTTTTTTTTTTAAGCAGCCTTGCCGGGAGATCCATGTGCGCACCCATCACCATTGCGTCGCTTTTTTCATGAATATCTCGGCCGTAACCCCCCTGCAAGCGGACAAGGCCATCCACTCATGTCGCAAGAGCAAATGCCAAGCTTCTTTGTAATTTGGCGAGAACAGGCAATCTGACGTAGTATTGTATCCCGACTGCCGCCGCTTGTAGGCGACAGACAGTACAGATAGTAGCAGTACCGGTGGTTCTGGCCTCATGTCTGCGTAGCTTACTGTGGAGAGGGAAATGCCGGGGGAATTACACGCGCAGCGTCGCAGCGATCATGGTTTATTAATGGGACGACAGATTAGGGGCATCGCGCGACATAGCACTTAGTCAGTCTCACACAAAACAAGAAGAAATTTAAGCAGAAAAGCGTAGTGGTATTTTGTAGCTTCTAGTATTAGATATGTAGAGCGACATAAAGAGTGTGTGTGAGAGTATGCGTGAGAGAGTGAGAGTAAGAGTGGGAGAGAGAGAATTTGAGAGAGAGTGTGTGTGTGTGTATGCGAGAGAGAGAGTGTGTGTGTGTGTGTGTTTGAGAGAGAGAGAGATAAATAACATCATGTGAGATCGTTTCACGTTAAGAGTCCAGCCACAACGCCTACCCAATGGCATGAGAAAAAGGAAATAAAATGCAAACAAAGTGCCAACCCCAAATGCAATGCAATACGCCATGGATGCAATCCCTTCCCATTGTAGGTTTCATGACTTGTTGATCCGGTCAAAGAATTCACCAATCTTGTGCTCAAAAGGCGCCAGGGGATGGTCTTCTCCCAAGCCCAAGTCCTTGAGCTTGTATCGGGGGTTTGTTGTGTGCATAGCCATGTAACCCCGAACGCTGTCCTGCCAAGATTGCTCGTAGACGCCCCTGCCTTTGAGAATCTCCTCGACTCGCTTTGCAGACTCAATCGTTTCTTTGCTTACGTCTTGTAGGACAGTCAGCATGGGCTTGCCGGAAGTGTCGACACGGTTGTGGAGGTAGTTTCTTGTGTCTCCACCAACTTCCTCTTTGTAGAATCTAAGGATAGCAGCAAGATTAGCAATGGGTCTGAGATGTTGCCCAATTTGGGTTGATAAATGGATATTACTCACGATAGCACATCATTCGAGATATCAATAAACCGAGCCATGTCTGGGATCGCCTCGAGAAAGGCACCGACATCGGGATACTGGGCTTTAGGGTAGCAGAAGACTGCGTAGGCCACGTTCATACCGGACATATCCCTGTAGAAATCCGGAAATTGTTTGCCGGCTCGCGTAACAACCATGTTCTGGAAGCCGTCGTGTCGCTCCAGAAGGTTGCTAGTGAGGAATTTGAGCACAGAGATCTGCAGCATGTTCGCTAAGACCGAGTCGAAATGATCATTCGCTTCGCGGAGCAAAATTGCGATGGCTTCCAGCAAGTTATTGGGTTGTCGCTCGCCTCGGAAGAAGCGCGAGTGGAAGAGTAGCGCTTCCTCAACCATCTCATTGCTCTGGCCCACAATGTCGTCGTATTGCACAACCAGCCAAGTGAACAGACCGACATATCCCTGGACCTGGACGGCATGATTAGGGTGGGCAAGCTATTGTTTTCCTTTGTTAGCCGATTAATCACCAATTGCAGGCCAATTCAGCCACCACTGAAAGGGCCAAGAGACGACAAAACGCACCAGTCCTTCGGCATATCCTAAGCGGAACCCCTTTGCAGAAATCGGAGTGTTGAGCGGCACGTCGAATTCAATAGCGCGCTTGTGCATGTAGTCGAGTAGACCTTCGACGGCTTCAGCCTTGAGTACGGGTGCCCCAGGATAGTTGAGCTGGTTGAGCATATCAGCGCAGATGGGTCCCACTAAGGACGCCAGTCGCTGTGGCTCTTTAGCCATATTATGGTCTATCCGGTTGTAGTTTCGGGGGAAGAGCTGCTTCAACGTATTGAACACCCGGCGCCACACGGAGGAGGCGGCGGTGTGATACACAGCATCGACATGTCCTCTGCGTGCGATGACCATTTTCGTATAAGTCCTAGGAAGCTATTCAGGACAAAATCTGATATTTGAGAAAAGATCAGACGGTGTGGCTTGTGGGAAAAAGCAAAATGAAGAAAAAGCAAGTAGACTCTTAAGCTGCTATGAGGATAGACTAGAAGCTAGAGGTGATATGAAACGCACCAGACGGGGGGAAGCCTGGATCTTTATTCATAGCGTCCGCCCTCTTCCCGGTGACCAGCCTCGGGAAGTTGGCAAGTAGCGAAAATCATCTGGATGGTCAGTCGAGATGCTGTATTTCCTAATTGAGCATTTTGCCCGTGGTCAAGAGGGTAAAAAAAGCGAAGCCAAGGTATATGCCTCGCTCGCGTACAGGTGTGGATGAGTCTAATTATGCTGTTGGTTGCAAGTGTTTTTTCTACACCTGGACCGAACCGGACAGGCTGTGCCTGCGAACAGGCAGATTATACAGTCGTATCTGACCTAGTATTTACCAAAGACCAGTGGAACCATCCAATTCTATCACGAATGTTGAAACGTGACTGGGAACCTCTGCCCACCCTGCCCACTTAGTATGCATTACGGTGGGTAGGGATGCGGCGAGCAAAGACTGACGAGAATGACGTATCAGTTCTTTTAATGGATTTATTGGACCGTATCAAGCCTATCTAGGAGGATAGTATGCACTTCAACGACCAGCTTGTTGGCCGAGTTGTCATGTGTATCTGCTGTTCATGGCCTGGGAAGACGGCGAGGCTTCACCGCGCTCCTTCCGAGGCTACCGGCCGGCGAATGCAGTCACCGAGAGCATGGAGACGAGGTACTTTGTAGTAGTAGCACCGATATTGGCCAGTTTACTTATCATCAACTGTTGGTCAGACTCAAACATTACTCGTTCTGCCATCCTCGTTCACTTCGGTCATGATTCAAATCGGGACGAGTGTGGGGGATTGACCCGGGAGACTAGGGCGCCATGAGGGCAGAACTGCTTCCGTCCTACCTCTCTCGTACTTGACCATCGATGCTAGCTCACGAAAGGGGCCTCCGAGCGGCGTTGGGGATGTTCTCTGAGCCAGGAATAACCTCAAATCCTTGCCCAAGAACGCCTATGCCCTCGTACCATCCCTCCGTCCACCCATGAATACTGTCCTAGGCAAGGATTTTGAACCATCTCGCAGTAGCTCGCATCGTTAACGCCGTTGATATGCAAGCGTGCTTGTCATCATGTCACTGGATGGCTGGAAAACGCGGCCATGAGCTATTCCTGCTCTCAGCAGAGAGATCTTCAGCCCCAGAGTATGCGTTCATCCCCTCTCCATAATTCCATATTGTGGGACGAACAGGTTCCCCTCGAGATCTTAGCTCTCACTACATGATCACGGTCAGCCCTCCATCTATCTGGCATGCGGCACGCAGCAATGGCACTACTACTCCATACATTAAAATCTGATCTGCGAAACAGGGGAGGATGAATGTACGCCCACTCATAAGCACGCAGGCAAGTCGGCGGCCGTTGCGAGCTTTGCGGCTTTAAGAGCAATGCTGCGAACATTAATCGCTCCCTCGTAAGACGTTGTCTTAAGATGTTGCAGATGCGGTGGTGGGCGTTATCTCGCCCTAACCCAATTCCGGGTTTCTCCTTTCAGCCTTTCCTCCTGTTAGTCATATGTTGCATTTTTATTGTGCGATGGGCTGAAGAGGCGCAGGGCTTGGGACCTACATTATATCGACCTCTCTTTGGAACAACGTGCAGATGCGGTGGATGATTTGAATTGTCTGCACAGGCCCCTGGAGGTCAAAGCTAGCCTCTGACTCGGCTTGACATGTCAATTGACGCTGGTGGAGACCAAAGCCGTTACACCAGCCGCGCCAAGCTCGCCTCTGGATGGGGCCATCCGGGGTTCCGCAGACATGGGTCTGGCCTGTAAAAGAAATGACACGCTCGTGACACTCTGACAGGGCCAAGGGGTAGGAATATGCCGCCGCAAGAGGATTGGATCATGCCACGGGAGACAGCGGCATTGACTCCTCTCACTCGCATACAGACAGGTACGGTGAAGCTACAGTAGTATTCGATTCTTAACACCGTACCATTGGACACACCCCACGGGGGGTGCAGAAAATGCTACTGGAGAAAACAGAAGGGGAGAGGAAAGAAGCCCTCCAGGGTCAATGGGGTCTTTCTGTCCCTTTTTTTTCCCACTGCTTCGCCATGTTTTTCCATACATGTACGTGAGGTTGCATCTTACAAGGGGCATCAGGCAAGCATGCAAATGATGCTACTACTCTACAATATAAACCCCTAGGGCTGGAGCTCTTGCGGGCGCCAAGAGGGCAATGGCCGCAGTAGCACAAAGAAGTTGAGAGCGGCCGAGGGTAGACGCGCAAAAGCCGCGCCCAAATTGAGAAGCTAGTTTAATCAGCCGGAGTGGAGGGCCTCAAAAGTGAGGGCTCCGTGTTGCGAGTGCTAAGTTAGTGACAACTGGGGTAGGAAGAAAAAAAAAACTGACTAGTCTCTTGGTGTAAAGAAGGAAAGAAAGAGAAAGAGAAGGGCAAACCTGACAAAGGGAAAAAGAAAATAAAGAGGCAGATTCTTCTCCCCCCAGGTCATCTCTTGCTACGAGGTCCAGGATGAATTGCCACCAAGGACACGCACTACACACAACACTAGCTATTACTAGATAGATAGCTGTACATCGTCAGTGGCCCAGCTACCAGGGTCCTTCAAACGCACTTATTTCTGGCCACGGCAACTCTTGGAACATGCTTTTTGGACCAATTCGTGATAGCCAATAGTTCAGCTGGCAAGGATGGGCAAACATAGCTCCAAGCTCTGGTGAGTCCGGAGGGAAGCTCCGTATAATTGACCACTCATAACTTGCTGGACCGGTAGGCAAAAAGGCTGGACACTACGCCGCACTTGTGCAAATGCAATCCTCACATGTAATTTTGCGTGTACAGGTGCGTACGTACAGGATATTACCCCATGCATGTGCTACGGCACAGTCCAAGCAATGGACGGAGTACTCCGTAGGGCCTACTCCGTGCAGGACTACTCCGTACAGGACAACTCCGTAGGTGCTACTAAGGAAGTACGACTCCTGCATGCAGTCTGGCACTCCAAGTATGGGCTCGTACATACGCACGTATTAATGATCAGTGTGCCTGGTTGTACGAAGTAGAATGCAGTACGGAAGCCCTTGCCCCCCTTAAATCGAGGTGGACTCATCTTTGAGGCGACGCATTTCCAGAGGGTAGATTTGGATGAGCGGTCCGTCCCTTACTTATTATTAACGGCTGGATGTAAGATTGTCGACACGTGTGACAAGTCCCGGACGGGCCTCTCCATGCCTCGCGCTGCCGTTCCCCTGTCGGTGCTGAAAAGGCGGCATTTGAAATGTGAGATGCGACAGCGCGATGCCCGCTTGGCCACATTTTCGGGCAGTCTTGGTATAAACGCCGGGCTTCCTGCTGTTGTGTTGGGTGCGAGCTGATGCATCCTGCAGTTTCTGAACTTGTACCCCTGCTTCTGCCCAGTTCCGAGAGACTCAAAGAGTGCAATCTTTGAGTGGTGCCTTCGCGGCCTTTTTTCGTCACGGCCCCGGAATCCTGTTTTGGTCATACGACTGTTCCTTTTGCTTGAAGTTGAATGAATTCGTCATTTCCCTATCTGTTCCACCACTCCCCAAGATGAGCATTGCGTATAGGCGCCTCGACCCCTCAAAGCGCGAAGTCCGCTTGCTGGAGATCCAGTCCGCTCGCAATATCAACGACCCGGTTGAGTGCAGGCTCGTCACGGTCCGGCTCACAGATGAGCCCGAGTTCATCGCGCTGTCGTCGCTCTATGGCGATGCCGCGGACACGGAGCGCATCTACGTGTCCGGCCAGCCCATCACCATCACGACTCACCTGGCCCAGGCGCTCAAGAATATACGCGCCGTCTTCTACCCGACAATCTCACGGCGTTTTCAGCGCACTCCGGCCCGGCGCCCGCACGGCGCCCCTCGGTGGCTGAGGCAGCTCTTTGGCCTAAGCGGCGGACCGCAGCGCGGAGAACTCGAAGCCCGCGCGCTCCGCGTCTGGGTCGACTTGGTATGTGTCAACCAGCGCGATGAACAGGAGCGTCAGCGTCAGACGCTCGATATGCGCCAAATCTACAAGGCCGCCGAGTTAGTCATCGGCTGGCTAGGCGAGAAGACTGAGCACACAGACGTCGCGATGATGACTCTGGCTGAAATCGAGGACGCCATGCCGGCTCGGTGGGGAGACCCCGGTGACCGTGAACAACATCCAGAGGACTACTCGCCCACCCATCGCTGGGCCCAGCCCATCACCCACATCTGGAGCCCAGGCCCTGATGGTGAAATCCCATTCATGATGCCGCACTGGATCGGCTGCAATGACTTCATGACTCGCCAGTACTTCCAGCGGCGTTGGATCCTGGAAGAGATTGCACTAGCCCGCTTCCCTACCTTTCTGATTGGCGATGTCATTGTGCCTTGGAAGCAGGTGCTTCGCTTGAACAGAATGATGGAAGAGTTCAAGTATCACCCCTCCGAGGTGTTCAAAAAGGTACGCGTTTTTTTCTTTTTCTCTTACCCGCCTCTGCCGGGCTCGCTTGATGCTAACTGCTCTCTACAGGAACTCAGCGCCATGATTGCTGAGCTGCCCTTGGAGACGGCTCACAAACTCCTGGATGAGTTTGCTAGAAGGGAGGCCCTCGAAGAGGCTCGTATTCTCAAGGAGACGGGCAAGAGCAGGGCCACCTCATCTACACGATCTAATGAATAGCTCACCCCAGGTGGCATACAAAGGTGATAATTTCGGCAATAATTATATTGAGGGTAGAGGCGGCGTCAGCGGTTCATTCACAAAATTAGCATTTCGCGGGTTTGGTGTGAAGGGCATGACAGGATACCAAAGGTTGACTTAAAGCGCGATGAGGATACCCCATAAAGACTTTGTTCACATGATAATTTTTTTTGTACCTGCTTTTATATGTCCTTTTTTAGTTTTAGCTGTCTGCACAGGTAGATTGTGTGGGCTCTTTTCTTCTCATCTCGGTGCGTGCGCGGATTATGAAGTGCCGTAGCGAGATGCTTCCTTTTGTGAAGACTCGAGCTAGATGAGTTCTTTTCTTTTCTCTTTCTTTCTTTTACCTTCTAAGTAGCAACAATATTATAGACCGATTTTTCTAGCACAAACAAGCTATTTGTCCTTGCAGGGCTCCTACAGATGTGGAGTGTAACAGTGGCCACAAAGTAGTAGTACCCGAGGTCAAAGGGAAAGAATGAGATGGCTACTACATAACACTAAAGACACTCTATCTGATGCAGTCGGAGATGAAGGCGAATGCTTTGCAGCAAGAGAATGAAACCTTACATTTTCGGAAACTTGTTGAGCTACCCTATATACTAACTAGTAGAAGCTCATTTCCATAAGTTCCAGACAAACGGGATCTCTGTGCTCCATAAAAATCCCAACAGAAAATTTATCAATGTGATTCTTATCAATAACCAATATCTCGTTTCCAGTAGCACATTCTTAATTGTAACGGCGTACCTAGGCACATACCTGCCATACACGTGCTTGAATTCGAATTTGAATTTCTTTCATCTGCCACTTTTAACCACTCCGTAATTCGCCGTGCCTGTTACTGCTATTATTGACGCCAAGCGGGGGCGGGGTCTTGTTTTTCGTATGCTCCATATCTTCAATCTACCATTTTTTCAAGACATGCTCCGCAATTGTTTCGTTTCTAGAAATCGCTTGGTGAGAAAGTCCCAAGAGACGCAGAGACATCGCTAATCAAGCGGTGAAAAAGGAAGCACATCATGTACAATACAGGGACTCCGTACCGAGCAGATAGGAGAGTGTGTGGAACTTGTCTACCGAGGGGGGGTCGATTTATCCAAAGTACGAAGCACCTGCGTGTGTGTCCATCGTGGCGAGAACAACGCACATGCACGTTGGCACTCGGAATACCAATGGCCCTTACATGCCCCTATGCCGGCTAATGGGCGAACTGGAGTTTACCCACCGCGTAAAGGTTCCGTTTCGTGCCTAGCTCACCGACACTTTGGTATAAATTGCTATCAATGTCCACTTTCATCAACTACTGTTGGTCGTGGCGAAAAGAGAATGGCACGGCATCCTTTTCATTCGTTGCCAGAGCTCGCCATGCATGCATGCCGGCTGTTGCGCAATCTATCCAGTGTTGGGTGTGAGCGGAGCTCGCCTTCAGGAGAACCATGAAAAACATGCTCTTGTGGAGAGGCTAGTCTCTGCCATACCGCAACTTTGCAGATTGTACTGATTACGGCAGTTGGACCCATCTATCCGGTCCAACGTGTTGGTCCCCAAGGTTGCTAAAGATTTTTTTTTTCTTGTTGGCTCTAGAAGTCTGTCATGAATCGAACCATATGCAGGTTATTAGTGAAGCCCTGCATATGGTGCCTCTCATGAATAGTGGTAGCATTGAGGATTGCCACTGCGGAGACTCTGCTTCTCGGCGGAATATCCCTTTTTGCCAAAACATTGATGGGATGGCAAATATTCTTCGTATGTTCCATTGTTGCCATTTCTGCATCCTGGTTTGGCAACTGTAGCAGGGCGTAGAACCATACGCGCACTTTGGGATGCCAGGGCGGTCTCTCAATCGGCGAACTCGCAACAAGAGCAAGGGGTCAAAGAAACTACAATTAGGCAATACTGAGAGATACGAGGACCTTTGTCTAAAATGAGGTCTTATTTTCTTACTTTTTTTTCCCATGATTGGTATTGATGGATTGATTGCTGCCGGTTGTCGATCATCTCTTGCAAAGGAATAATCAGCTCATATTTTTATACTACTTATGTAATTTTGCCAGATTGCCCTGAAGAAACGTGGAGACTGTAAACTGATAAAATAACGCCCATTATCGATAACGTCACACATCGGGTTACAGGTATGCAAAGTGTCAGTAGGTGCAGATACTACGAGTAAGCCATGCTGTAATAGAGGCAAATGGGAAGACAGATATGGGGATGACAATATCGAGTAGATGAGAGTAAAGTGTGTGCAAGCGCAGGGGAAACAAGAATTGAAGCTTAATGTTGCAAACTTGGACAGATACTGCCTATCACATGGCAAATTGCTTTGCCGGTGAAAAGCGCAGGCCAAATGTTGAAAGCCTGGTTGGCTGCATCGTCAATGTATGTATTGTCATCTACAGGCAGTAAGGCGATCAATTTCAATTGATAATAGCGGTAATCACACTAGCCACTACCGGTAAACTACAGGCAAGCAAGGTAAGTATAAGGTTATTCTGAAAGCTTCAATTCTATTCTATCTCAGAGCTGAGAACTAGCCACTTAAAATATCAAACAAAGTGCTGCAGATGCCCCGCGATCTGAGTACGCATTGACGCAAGGGGGATCCATTCTCAATAATGATAACCATTTTGCGTAGAGGCACAAACTCCGCAGTAGATCTCGCGCAAAACATCATATTTATAAGCCAAGTTTAAGACACGGACTCAAATCTGGCACGGGCGTTTCGGACACGGATGCCGCGGGCTTGAAACCTATCCATTCAGAGGTTCTGAATGTCCGGATAGCATCTACTAATTTAAAACGAGCTTAAAAATTGCCCGGACGCGATCTATCCGGATCAGCTGAGATGGCGCGGCGGCTCCCGTCGCGCCGTATTCGTAATCGGAATGCGTGTAACAACTACGTGCGACTTTTTCAACTCCTTCAGCACCAGACATAAATCTGCTGGCTAAGAAAAACTATCATGCGATCATCCCTTGAAGCCACTGCGATAAAAATTTTAAAGTAACAAAAATCTGGCCTGATTCACCATACAGGGTGCAGGTGGTGTGAAGGCGACTTGATTCATGCGCCAGGCTGCTCTCGATTGTCAAGACAGTTATGACATCAACAAGGCACAAATACGACTTTGGCGGCCCGTAAGTTAACAGCCTTGTCGCATAATGAATCAATTTCTAACGCATCATGTAGACCAGGCGCTGCTGCCATTGTCTTCGGCCTTCCTGTGCTGCTCTACTTCTTTTACTTCACCTGCAATGACATCACCGGCTGTCCCGCGCCAGCTCTCCTCGAGCCTTGTTCGCTCTCTTTAGCAGAGCTAAAAGGCCAAATCCCATGGCCGGAAGATGGTATTTGGGGTTTTGCTAGCTGGAAGGCTAGCGCCTGGACGATGGGCTACTATTTGCTCAGCCTAGTGCTATACCGAGTGCTTCCTGGACAGGAGCTTTATGGCACGAAGCTAAGGGAGTCGGGACGCCCGCTCAAGTACAAACTGAATGGTAAGCGGAAGCACATGAAATATTATGAATGAAAGGGACAAGACTAACAGCTCTTCAGCCTTCTCTTCTACTCTCGTTCAACTGGCTGCATGCGCTGTGGGAACGCTTGTATATGGGGCAGATTTTGTCGTTTGGACCTTTATCGATGAGAACTACCTGCAATTGTACACAGCTAACCTTATTCTTGCCTTTGCAATCTCCGTATTTGTGTACATACGGAGCTTCAGTGTCAAGCCAGGCAACAGCGAATTGAGAGAGCTCGCTCAAGGAGGCCATACTGGCAATATCATGTATGATTTCTTCATTGGTCGTGAACTCAACCCTCGCATCACTCTTCCTTTCTTTGGCGAGATCGACCTCAAGGTCTGGCTTGAGATGCGGCCGGGCTTGACAGGTTGGATTCTGCTAGACCTTGCTTTTGTTGCAAAGCAGTATCGAACATACGGGTATGTGTCTGACAGCATCCTCTTTGTTGCGATTGTCCAGGGATACTACGTCCTTGAAGGCCAGTATGCCGAATCAGGAATCCTCGTTATGATGGACACTATCACAGATGGTCTGGGATACATGCTCACCTTTGGGGACATTATTTGGGTCCCATTTCTGTATTCCACCCAGACACGCTACCTCTCCGTCTATCCACTACAGCTCGGTTGGGCGGGCATCTCTGCCGTGTCGGCAGTTTTCGCCGTTGGACTGTACATCTTCCGCGCGTCCAACTCACAGAAGCGAGTCTTCCGCACGCAGCCGGACCACCCCAGTGTCAAAGGTATGTCTTACATACAGACCAAGCGAGGCACAAGATTGCTTGCCGACGGGTGGTGGGGGGTGTCACGCCACATCAACTACTTTGGAGACTGGCTACAGGCTTCGCCCTTTAGTCTCCCTACAGGTATAGCGGGATACATGATTCTCCCGGCTGGTGCGGTTGCTACTGCAGGAGCAGGTGTGGCTACAATGCTGGATGGCCGGGAAGTGGTTCAAGGAGCGGCGAGAGGATGGGGCATGATTTACACGTACTTCTACGTCGTGTATTTTGCTTCACTGTTGATACATCGAGAGAGAAGGGATGATGCTGCATGTGCGGAAAAGTATGGAGAGGATTGGGAAAAGTACAAAAAGGCTGTCAAGTGGAGGATTTTGCCTGGTGTCTACTGAGAAGGCTAGGTAGTTTGAAAGTCCTGGGCGTAGAAAGATACTCGTGATGAGAAGAATACAGTGATGCATTCACTTTACCTTGATGTTTCGAGTTGAACTTTAAAGCAGTGTCTATTGCGTCTCCCGAACAGTGGCTGTATAAAATATACCTCTTTAGGTTGGATATACGTAGGCAATTTTAAGCTATTTTTGACGATAGTTGCCATTATACGCCTCATAGGCTTGAGTTTACTTCACACAAGATGAGGACTAAAGCCCCAGGCACGCGCCATCGTCGACGAACCTTTTGCCTACAGGTTTTGTAATGATAAACGGTAACTATCGCTTCTCTCATGCGAACTCTGTTTTCTCTCGTCTTTTCATCGGCCAAACGTTGTTCGTTGGTCCGCTAGCTATATAATTCTCATTGGAACCCATTCGTTCCTTCGTTATTTCTTTCATCAAGTCTTTCATTCAGCAACATACTCTTCGTGCTCGGCATCACTTGCAACCATTGAACAGAGACCATCTGATAGGCTCTATTCTGTGCGGTCGACATATACGTAGAGAGCAATACAAAATGTTTGAGCACATTGAAAATGCGTTATGGCACTCAGTGCGACGGTTCCAGAACAACGCAGACGCCGGCACTCGCGAGAGGAATCGGCCAGATAATTGGCCAAAGAATACGGAGATTGTATGGAAGGATTTTGTCGTTCCAGAAAATGTAAGGAGCTGTCGATCCGAGTTATGTGGCATGTCGATAATCTGTTCTCCTCTTTACTGACACATATCACCCATAGATCTTGGACAAGACGGCTGCCGTCCCAGACTCGCCCAAAGCCAGAATTCTGAATCTCCCTGTCGAGATCATACTGGAAATATTCTCAAGGATGAGCCGAATGAATAGCATCTGCCTGGCACTAACTTGCAAACTCCTTCTCCGCGTGTCGAGGCTCGCAATCTGCCATCGTCCTACCCTGCCGCTTGAAAACCGAATCCCCTTTTCAGATTTTGAGGGCTCTCTTTTCTTGCCAATTAACCCGGAACACCATACGCGGAGGCTCATGATAGCATTCTTGTTCCGTATCCACCCCATTCGCGAGGGGGGAAGGCCGTCGATGGGGGTACACTTGTGCCGAGATTGTCTCCGCTATCGATCAACGAAAGCGAGCTGGTGGGTCGGCAAGGGTGAGCCATGTCCTATGAAGACGACTTTCAGGAGCAAATGGGACATCATCGTTGAGAGATGGTCTGAAAAGCTGGTACTCCGGTGCCCTGAATGTTGGTATTTACACCATATATCAGTGTGTGATGAGTGTCAGGAAAGGGATGGGACCGGGGAAAGGCAGGAAGAGGCAAGAATGCTTCAATAATGAACCGGATGGATGGATATGAGCCATTTTGCCATGTTATTGTATAGGTATATGAAGCTGCGACAACTGGTGGTATAAAGGCTTGGGTATAGAACGTAATTACTTTTTAATTGTTAGTATAATACACAGCGTTTAGTCTTTGTCTTGTAAAAGACTTGGCATATATAAAAAGTCATTGGCAGAATAGGCTTGATCTATATGCTATTCACTAATAAGCACCTCCAAGAACACTGGCAACAGAGGCAGTTGTTACTAAAGCATGAAAACCTACATCTGGAACCGGAGAACCAGGCGCCGAGGGGGGATAGAAGACAACTGGGAGGCCATGTTACGTGAGACTATTTGTCTCCTCTTCTTAATGCATCGCCACGCGCATCAGTGCCAAGCATTCAAGTAAGCTTGAATCAACGCAAAGCAGCCTAGAGCAGCAGGAGAACTCGTGCGGGGGATCGTGCACCGGCTCGGAAGTGTCATGATATATTAGTCTACCACATACTACATATCCACATCGACGATGGCGATGCAGAGGCTGATGCTGTGCTCACAATCCATGCGCCACCGACAGCCCGAGACCTGAAGCAATGGCGCGTTTGGAGCTTCGGATGACTCCGTACGGGAGACGGAGCATTAGTCGATATTGCATGGACTAAGACAAAGTTCGATATTACATGGGCCTAGACAGGGATCACGAACCCCTGTTCAACGGCACGGATAATACTTGGTCCTCCTCCGCGGCTCCAAAATTAGCTCGGGAAACCTCAAACAGGGGCAATTTCAGCATGAAACCTAGTCGAGTGTCTTGGAACATTGTTCGAAGTGCAACGGGCGAATTCTTCGTCTGTGCTCGACGGGCGGATTGGTCGAATGCTGAGTTTCGAGGGCTGACGCAGGCGGCTGCTCTTACGAAAAAAGGGCAGTGGCGGTGTTGGAAGATAGGACTGAGGTTAACGTTACTTGATAGGAACATCAACATGGTGGATGGGCTTTGAAGCGATTATGGAGGTTGCTCCTGGAGGAACCGTCGATTGCGTCCCGTCGATCTAGGAGTCGGCGCATTGACACATGCTAAATTGGCAATTTGATGTGTGATGAACAGTAATTAGCACATGCAAACCATCGCTCACATGAATGCATCTGATCAAATACATACTATATCGTGGGCATGGTAGCGCGAAGATAAGGTGCTAGAGATGAGTGAGCCCTGTTGTTTTCCTAAAGATCTCGCCGTTGATTGAAACAACTCTGTGTCTATCTGGCTTTTGTTTCCCTGCGCCATCAACTCTCATAAAACCAACATCGCCAACATTTCTAAAAAGGGCACTAATCCAGAAACTGACCCGCGGGCCGATCGCCGCAAAACCGTCGGCGCATGAACTCGACCCCATTGTCGCAGAAAACGCCTCCCGACCCCCTGCCTCCCCACACTATCGTACACACAGTCAAGGCGGTCTTCACTCAGCTAGATGCTTTCGCAGGCCTGCATCCCCTGCAGCGCATAGACGGAAAAGACGAGATCAAACATTGCGCTGGTTTCGAGAAAACTAGCCCCTTGTTTGGAGCTGTCATGAGTCTGTCCGTAGCATCTCGCTCGGCCGTCGGCCAGATGCCCTGTACAGGGAGTTGATACGCCCCTTCCGGGTTTTAGTGTCAAGAAACAAAAAGAGAGAATGCTTTATTGATTGCGTATAAGAAGAGACGCGAGTCCGGCACATGGGAGTTTTGGTCTTTCTTCCTCACCACCACCACAGCTTCCACAGTCACTTCCCCCCCAACCCTTCACACTCTTCAAGGCCCGGCGCCACTTTCCCAACCTTCCTTTCTTTAGAGTCCGACCTGGTGTCGCTTGCTTCGTTTTTCTACATTACGAATTCAATATCAACTCTCTCTCTTTTTGGAACTTTTCATCACTATCTTTTTACAAACACAATACCGCCAAAATGGTTCGTCTGTCTATCGCCTCAGTCTTTACTTGTAAGTCAGCCCTCAAGGAGCTCCCTCAACGACTATTATAGAGCGGGTTTTCTAATAACATAATAGACGCTCTTTCCGTCTACGCCCTCGGCGACCCTGCCGGTGCCAAGAACGTTGGAAATGGCAAGGGAATTCAATTCGTGAGCCATCTCCCCGACCGGATCTCGGATCATCATAAACTTACCATGATTTCTAGATTGGCGGCCAGTGCCTGTCTAGTGCCGACTGCGCTTCGACATGCTGCGCTTTCATAGCCGGCGGCGGCGTTTGCTCTGTAAGCCTTATGCCCCTCGAAGCTCTCTCCCTCGCAGCCCTCGACTAACATATCGACTCAAGGGTATTGGTGCCCAGTTCCAGGCTGGGAAATCAGGTTGCGGTTTTGGTGACGGTGGTGCTGCTCCTCAGCCCAGCGGTTCCGGCAGTGGTTCTACTCAAGGTAGCACAAACGGTGCTGCTGCCGCTCCCGCTGGTTTCGACGTGTCTGTTGGTGATCCTGCTGGTGCAAAGAACCTTGGCAATGGCCAGGGCCAGCAGTTTATTACTGGTGCTTGTCTTAGCAATGCCGATTGTGCTTCTACCTGCTGTGCCGGACTCCGAGGAGGTGCCGTCTGCTCTGGCATCGGCGCTCAGTTCCAGAACGGCAAGACTGGTTGCGGTTTCGGCAGCGGTGGTGCTGCTCCTCAACCCAATGCCGGCAGTGGAAATTCCGGCTCAAATCAGGGTGGCAACAATGCTGCTGCTCCCGCCGCTCCCGCCGCAGCTCCCGCTGGTTTCAACGCCGCTATTGGCGATCCCGCTGGTGCCAAGAACCTCGGTAACGGTCAGGGTCAGCAGTTCATCACCGGTGCTTGCCTCAGCAACGCCGACTGTGCTTCTGGCTGCTGCGCTGCGCTGAACGGCGGTGCTGTCTGCTCTGGTGTTGGTGCTCAGTTCCAGAACGGCAAGACTGGCTGCGGTTTCTCTGCTGCCAAGCGAAGTGTTACCACTTCTCGCATTGCCCGACGATTCCGCGCTTAAACAAATGACAACCCGGTAATATATTTCAGACAATGGCTGGGGTTGAGAAAGGATGACTTTGATTCTTTTTCTCGCCTAAATCGATAGTCTTTATCTACCTAATTCTTACAAAACATGACTAGACTTTTAATAGATATAAACTATCACTTCAACTATAGATATGCTCATGGTGATTGGCTTTTGTGATGTAAATGCTATTGATAAATACTGAGATGAGAAAATCTGTCAACTAAAAACACTGAGCTATGGAAGTCCTTAGTGAGGGCCCCTGTCATCTTGTTAGCAAAGTATATCTTTGTGTACAGAGAGCTGTGGGAGCTTGTCTTACTGCATATAAGCCTCCGAATAGGGTCCGTTTCCGGTTTCCTCCTGAATTACTTTTACAATGTGGCTTCTGCAGCTGTACAGCTTGAAGCTGTTGACAAGCCCCTCGTCGTCAAATGTCGCCACGAGCGTCTCGGGGAAGGCTTCAAACACATGTTGGTGTACATTATATCGGTTTTCCATCTCGCTGAACACGCGCGAGTCCTTTTCGCTGATGACCTGGGAGATGATCTTTCGCTTCTCAAAGTATAGGTCTTTCATGACGTCTCGGAGCTGTGTTACGATAGCTTCTCGGTTGAGGGCGGGGTCTTTGGCCTCTCGCATACTTCTCAGGTAGACTGCGCAGTCATCTGAGAAGTAAGAGGCGAATTTTTCAAAGTCTGAGTCGGGAGAGTCGGGCCGTAGGGCTTCGAGCTGGGCGTAGAGGGCGTCGAGGCGGCTTTCGAGGGCGGCTGTGGAAGGCATGATGGTAGTGGTGTTGGTTGTGCTTTTTGGTATTGGTGAAAACTAGAGGATTGGAGAAGATGTTGTCCTAAGTGGTGTTTGTGCTGATGTTGGGCGATGCTTGGATTGGATTGGAGGGGTGTTTTATATATGTAAAAAGGCAAAGGGGGCAGCTTGTTGTGCTTATAAACTTGTTTATACACTTTAGCCTACCACAAGGCAGCCTAGACGTCGGCAATCGTCTCTCCTCCGAATCCCCATACAGAGAAATGTTCGCCTGTTAGATAATTTGTCATAATACTGCTCTTCGTGATATCTAAGCGAGTTTCAATATAGCTAAATGGTCCGAGGGTCACACGGGTTGATCGCTATAAACCCGACCCAAGTGGCACACATCATGTAAAAACTACCACAAACTATTTCCAAGCCGCGCGCTAGATCTCTGCGGGATCTAAATCTCCGCAACTTATATGTCCGCTCGTCTTATAAACTCCTCTCCGTGGAGCCTCTTGATCTGTACATGCGCATGATCATGCAAGGGTTACATTCTTCATTAGGCCTTCCCGCAATCAAATCACCATTGGTAAACTATTGTTGCCTGTTTTACGTCTTCTTCAAGTCCCCATATAGGAGAAGCTTATCAAAGAATTAGAAATGCGTCTTGCGCTAGTCGGGATATACCCGCTGAGGCGCACACTAATCCCCGCTGAGGAGACAAGCATTAGGATTGCTTATTTAAGAGTTATATATCAGGGTGAATGCAGAGTCTAGATTCAGTTCGTAGGCTTTGCCAGGATCGTAGTTTTTCACACTATTTCTTATGGTTCTTCGTAGTAGTAGTGGCTCAGGGTAGTGGGTGAAGTGTGTTGGATATATCAAAAATGGCTCTAAACTAGTGTACCAGAACGTTGAAGGAGCCAAAGTAAAACTCTTCATAACAGGTGGAATTTAATAGTTTTCATATAAGCCTTTGTGGGTGTAATAGGGAAATTGTTTGTAATTGTAGTGTGATAATCGACTATGCCAAGCTTCTCTACAGCATCTGCCCCTTGCCGCGTAGTTCATCCCCATCGTTCAATAAACTCTTCCCTCTTCTCACTCCTTCGATCTCTTCTTTGGTTCTCAACGAGTGCCAGCCTGTCCTTTGCACCCTCTACATCTGCTGCCAAAACAGTGATGGAACCTTCAATCTCTGGATCGACTAGCCTCGGTTCGTTAAACGGGCTCTCTGCCAACACGCTATCTCGCACCAACTGGATAGCCAGCCGAATGTCGTTGAGCTGCGCTAGCGCACCAATCTCGAATGTCTCTTGCGCGCTTTGAGCAATCTCGTCGTACTTCTTCCATCGCTCTTCGAGGATTTTGGACAGAGCCACTATTTGGGCCCTGCCTTGGGTTTCTTCAGATACCGATGAGGGAACTGAGAGTGTGTACATGAGAGTATCAAGAGGGGGTTCATCTATGACACCAGATGACCTGCGACGATGATGAGAGCCAACAGTATTGGAGCGCTTCCGCGCAGGAGTATTAGACTTGCTTGGAGAGGTGGGAAAGATTGATACTGGCGCAACGGATGATGCCTGCTTCACGGGCGGCAAGATCTCAACAGCCATCTCCGACTTGGCGGTGGTGATGAGCGATGCGGCGGCGGCTTGGTGTGACAGATGAGTCTCAATGCGTCCCTGTATCCGATCAAGGCGGCCCAGTAGATAATCAAGGCATTTGTCAATCTGAAATTTTGTCAGAACTACGTACGATAGGGTTACCATCAGCTAGCCGCTCACATATTGCAACGCATTGGACGTGCGCATCGCGCTTTGGCCGCCTTCTGTGGAAACAGTTTGGAGGGCTGGTTCAAGATACTGCTGTTCCACAGATATTTGGGCAACGGAGAGAATTTCCGAGTGCAGAGACTCGACTTCTACCTCGAGTGCCTTGACCTCGTCATCGGTCGACGGCCGCACACGTCCCGAACGTTCAGCCTGTACCAGAGTGTCCAAGTAGAGGGTATCAAGTCTGGCCCGAACGGTCTCAACCGTAATTTTCACCAGGCTAGAGCTTGGCTATTAGCAAACAACGTTCCATGTGGGATCGTATGGGCAGCTAACCGCGAGCAGGTTTCACGCAGCTTGTCAAGCTTGGATGTTTCATCTGGATCTGGCTGCTCCAGCTCCCAGCCCAGCTTCTGCAAGCTGGCGAGCAGCTTATCATCGGTACGGAATATCTCACCAAGCGTGCCGTTGAGATTAGATCCTGCCTGGGTGCCTTGTTCCTCAAGGTCAGAAATGCGAAAGGCAAGACTCTGAGAAGCCGCCTCTACCTAAGCGTCCGTGTTAGCCTTCGTGAAGTATCTATATAAGGTGAGGAAGAGGCCGTCGACGTTACCTCAGCGGCAACCCGCTGCCGCTCCGACTCGGATTTGCTCTGCCAGTCAAGGTCAAGATCCCGCCTTCGGGTATCGTTTTCAGAGCGCTTCCTGACAAGACGCGACAGGGCATCTTGTTGATGGCGCAGTGTCTCGCTCTGCTTAGTGATGCTCTCGGTCGATCTCCTGAGCTCATCAATAGCCACTTTGATGTCGTCCTCGGTGACACCCTGCACCTCGGATAAGTCATGAAGGTTGGCCAGAATATCAACCTGGCCATTTCTGTCTAGGACGGAGTATCTAAGTCATGGACAATTCAGTGAACCCTTCCCCTCGAAGTGCTGCGGCATATGTGCAACTGGTGCCTCCGTACTTACATTGCCAACTCATCAGGAGTCAGGAGGTTGTCAGTCGTGAGATGCAAACTCGCCCATTCAGCCAATGCGGCGCCGTAGTGATCGTGCCGGAGATGCTGTTGCACCTCATCCCTGCGAACCTGGACGCCGTACGTGCGGGCAGCCTTCAAGAGAAGGGCCTCAGCATGCACCCTGGTCTCCAGATCCATTTTGAGCCTGTAGTTGAGCGAGGTGGCGCTTCCAGAATGCTCGTTTTCGAGAAGTCGGTCGTACAAGAAATCGTGCGGGTGAGGGGAGGGGAAGGACACGAGGCAAGGAGAATACACAGTCTGTACCGTGTTGTTGCGGCAGAAGTGCTCTGTACAATGTTTTCCCTTCTATATTGCCTTATCCTACCTTGGTCTTATGCTTTCGCAGGATTTGTAGGAGACACAAGGCGTTGCAGTTTAAGAATGCTCAGCTTGCAGCTTCTGGCGCTGAGGAGGCGGTGCAACGCTCGAGCCCAAGGCGCCAAGCGACGAGCAGTAGTTGTATCGATTCGTATTCGCGATCTGCAGTTACTCCGTCTTGATTGATTTGATAAAGGCAATTCTGCGAGATTGCGGGTTGTTTCGATGGTGTTTGTATGGCTGTTTCGGGCCGCCTCAGCTTGGGTCTCAATCCGGGATGATTGGAATTCTTCCAGGGTTCGTTATTGGGCCCCAACCAGCCCCTGTAAGGCCACGATGCCACACGCCTAATAAGCCCCTGTAGCCGCACGCCGCCAATGCGCCACTGCCGCCTGACAGCTCGTGCTCGGCATTACTCAGGGCCGCTATGGATGTCCCAAACCGATGTACTGGTAGATTGATATCGATCCTCGAATTCATCAACCCATGGAGGCCTTGATCAAACGCACATGTTAGCAAACAGCGAACAAGATGCGCTCCGCTGTATCGTGCCGCGCGACAATTTTATCGATTCTCTCCGCTTAACGAAGTAGAGCAGCGAATGAAGAATGTTGATGGTTAACTCTCCATCTCCCTGTTTGCGAGCTCCAATTGCTAGATCATCCAACGGCTTGCAGCACTGGTGTCGTAACCCAGAGCATTTCCCCACTCAATGCCGTATAGCTTTATTTCATACGGAGATGAGGGTGGATTTGGCGGTTATGGTTATGTACCAGAATCTATTAAACTTGATCCGAGAGTGACGGATCGCCCTGGTGGCACTGGAACCCGGCGAGTCCTTGGCTGTTCATTTCTGCGCTATAGGCAGATCATGATGCCATACCGAAGAGCTCTGGCTTGTATCATGTATCACTGCATCTTCCACGGGAGAAGAAGTTCCCCCTCTCCAAGATGAATAGTCATTCGGGCTATATCCTCCACCTCAAGTGATACTCACTCGCCCTTGGACCGCAGGCCGGGCGAGCACTGCTGGGTATTGTCCCGAGTCGGGCATTTATCCCTGCCTTGACAAACAGGCCTTTTCCCTCTCTGTTTGCTGGTGATAAGCCATTCGTCTGCTTTGCAGGAGAAAGGAGGTTAGATCACATCATGTCCCCCAATCTGCTCCATCGAAACTCGGCGGCAACTGACCGTATCCGAGGTGGGCCAAGTCTCCGGACGTGGGACTCATGTCTCAATCCTCGGCCGCCTACATACAAGTCTGTCTTCGAGCCTATCCGGCGGCGAGGAACAATGGCCGTCTGGTCGGTTTACTGGCACGACTCGTCGTCCCCAAAAGGTCCCTCAACGGGGGAAGCCTTACGGGATGGCACAGCGGCTGACATCAGATCTTGGTTTAGATGACCAGCGAGCAACAGACAACATCATCCTTGCCGCCTCGGGATCGTGACTCCGTACTTCCTTTGAACAGCCGCCTGGGGCTGCAGAGATGCGTAATAAGGCCAAACATTCCTCCCTTTCCCCTGTCGGTCATGATGCTGTGATCAAGCGTCATACATCAGTATACGTAGCTCAGACGCCCATTCTCATCGTACCTGGATAGCTCACATTCACCTCTGCGCTGCATCTGCCATGGCCGTAGCACAATGTATCCTCATATGTCAATGAAAGACAACTCGGAAGTAGCTCCGCTGTCTTGACCGCCTGCCATCAGCTGCCTGAGAGAGAGCCACCCAGACTGACAGCTGGTCGGAGAAAAAGAGAGACAAGAGAGAGAAACAATTAAAATTGTTCCGATTCGGCACAGGGATATTTAATTCCCATTGTTGAAGAAAAGAAATTCCGCATTCTCCTCGGCCTCCAGAGCCGCGAATCTGACGACATGACCGGCCAGAGCATCTGGCGGCTTCGCTGGAACAAGGCCATTGCTGAAGGTGCTGGATATTTGCTGGTGGCGGCCATTTGTTTGGCGAGCGAGCTGCTGATTTGGGGTCTGAGTCGGACATTGGCCTCGGCAAGGCTCGAGTTCTTCTCGACAATTGTCGGCATGGCGCTGGTTTTTGCTCTGAGCACGGCGAGTTGGGTGGCGTGGAAGAAAACAGACGCATTCTATCGGAGGCGGCTCAAGACAAGAGTTCGTGACGCCATGGTGCTCCCCCAAAAAGGCAGGTTGTTTGCTAATGATCGTTCACGTGGCTGATACAGGTCGACTTCATCAATGCTCACCTCGGAGCAGGATTCTGTGTTCCTATGATTATGCTGGACCAAAACGAGATGCTCAATGGCAGCGAGATTGGGCGAGTGATTGGCTCATTCAGTGAGTAGAAAAGCCTTTACTCGAACTTTTACATGTCTAGCTGATGGCTGATGATTGCATCTCCCTTCTAGTTGCAACCAACATCATCTCCTGGGTAGCGGTATTCTTCCTTTCCGTGGCCACCATCGCGATAGTCACAAAGTTCGCATCGCAGTCATTCTCAAGGAAAGGGTCAATTAACTCGGAAAAGAGCATCACGCCGTCACCCTCTGATGAGGAGACGAGCTCTGCCGACTTTGAAGACGATGACCAAGAACAGCAAACGGTATGTGCTCAAAATGGATCCTCGTGTCCGAGGGCTTTAGATATCGAGAAACAAACGCCAGTTCCAAACGGCGAGCAAGCGACCTCGCCTTACGACGACGAATCCTCATCCTGGAACTTCTTTGCAAGACACTATCCGATTCTGCTCTCGCTTGCTCTCACCTTTGTCATAGGTATACCATTCGCTGTTACCACCCACGAGGAGCGTCTCTTTGATGGGTTTATACTATGGTTCGTCTGGATATCCTCCGTCCGATCTCAACGTGCTTTCAAGCGCTCCCAGATATGCAGCTTCTCGATGCACCTGAAACGGGGACTGGCCACGATGATGAACCCCGTCCTCCTAACCACTCTACTCATGACCGGATACACGAGAGCCAAAGCCTCTGTCCTAGGGCCCGGCGGTCTCACCAGGACATTGAATACGTTTAGTGGCGGCACTCCTCTCTACGCTCTCTGGACATCTGCCATCAGCGGCACCGTTATACCCTCTAATCCCACCAGTTGGTTCGGTGCTGGCGATGCCGCGCTCTCAATTCTCGAGTGCGGCATTCTCATCTGGGGCTTCAAGCTCTCAGAATGCCGCCGCCAAATCTTCAGCATTGCCGGCCTCCTCGCCATCATCCTTTGCACAATAGCCGCAGCGGCAAACATATTCCTCTCCGTCCTCGCCAGCAAGGCCATAGGCCTCCACGCATCCGAGGCCCTCAGCTTCGCCGCCCGAAGTACGACGCTCGCCTTGGCGAAGCCCGCCACGGAAGCGATTGGCGGCAACAGCCCCGTCAACGCAATGCTCGTGGTCAGCAACGGGATACTAGGACAGTTACTGTATCCGTTCGTTTTAGACAAACTAGGCGTATGTAAACACGAAACCGACGAGACGGCCACCGCTCCAACAAGCCAGGAAGCCATCACAGATACATCCTCGCCCGTACAACCCCCTCTCGACAGCCAACGCATTTGTCCCAGCACGATACCCTTCTTCCCCAAATCGTGGCACCACAACACCTCCGAAATAGACAGCCCCATCACCGTCGCCGCAGGCATAGCCATCGGCATCAACGGCGCCGCCATGGGCGTGTCCTACCTCTACGAAACGCGAAGTCGTGCGGCGCCGTACGCGGCGCTGTCCATGATGGTGTTTGGGGTCATGACGGTGGTGTTTACGACCGTGGAGCCGTTTAAAAGCACTCTTGTTGGCTTGGCGGGCCGATGACCACTGTTTTCTTTTTCGTTATCATCATCTTCTTCTTCTTCTAGGTGTCAGGACTTTTTTTGGTATTTTGGGAATGACATTTGTTCTGGATACCATTTGCACACATACAAGCGCGAAAGGGGCGGGGAGGAAAAGAAAAAAAAAAGACCAAGTTGAAAGAGAGTGAGAGCGAGGGTTTTCAGATGTTTGGCATATTTACTTGAGCATGTATCATGATGGCCATTTGCACTTTGCACAAAATGTAGACTAGAAAGGAGGGACAGAACGGACGAGTTTGTGAATATGAGGGGGGGACCATGAGAGAACTACAGGGCAACCGAGAGTGCGCTTGTGCTTGTCAACAAGAAGAGGGTTTCAGATAGGGTAGCAAGCGGTGCTATTTAGAAAGCGACAGCTCATCATCAAGGATATTCTACCAGCGATGGTGCCTTTCTTATACTCCTCTTCGTCATGCCTACGGTGATCGTTATACTGTATTTTTGTAGGGACAGAAACTGATATTCTGGGGTTTCCCCTGCGTTTTCTTCTTATAATCATCCTCTCACCCCTTCTCTCTTTTTTTGGTATATTGCATTATTCGTTTACGTACTCCGTAGATCCATCCAAGAGGCGGCTTATTCCAACCTAGTCCGAGCCGGTCAGCATCATAAATAAGTGTATACAGTCATGCATTGAGCACATACCTCTCAATCAAGTGCAGTCCACTTGCCGTCGAGACAACATCGCTCAACTCTCCCACCTTGAGCGTAAAGGCAACGTCCTCAAACTCCTTTTGCATCTCGCCTCGTCCGAAATAGCCCAGGTCGCCGCGCTTACGGGCGGAAGAGCAGTCGGACTCGGTAGGGGCAAGGTCGCCGAGCGAGGCGGTGCCAGATCTAATGGTCTTCTCGTGGCCTCGAATGATCTCCATGGCCTCGTCCTTGGATCGTGTGATTTCAGCCTATTGCAACCAGAGCGCGCTGTCAGTCTTTTCTTGCTTGAGCTCCCCATTGATAAAAGCATAACGCCGCATCGTACCTCACGCCAACTGCTCGGCCGTCGACTCTCTCGGTGCTTGACCAGAAGGTGGGCAGCGCGAATCTTGCCCTCGGGCACTCCTGGGGCGGCGCCTGGCCGCGAGCCGGCGCTGTGGTGAGCAGCCATGTAATGCTTCAGCTTTTCGCTGTCGGTGCCAGTCGGAGGCTCCCATCGCGAGGTCCTCTCGACCGAGTTGAAGTAGTAGGGCAGGTTCTTGGAGTTGGAGTGTCGAACCTCCCAGTTTGGAGGGAGACCAGTATCAGCCTGTCGAGCATCACACACGCGTTAGCAAGCAAGTTTGTCTCTTTGGCTACAAGCAGAGGTCAGGTCTAGTCCAGCAGACGGCAAGGCTACGCTGCCAACCGAGTGCCGGTTGGCTCCTCAGCCACGAGGCTGCCCCCTTAAAGCGGTGACTCCAGCTGCTCTGCTCGGCTATACGTACCATTGTGTTCAACGTCGTTTATTGTCGATTGGTTAAAGAGGAGTTTAGTCGTCGCAATGGGCGTGGCCAGGTGAAGAGAGTCTCGAGTGGAGCGGGATACAAGGCACCGGCGGATGGAGCTTTTTTCGACGGCGCAGAGCCAATGGGGATACACCTGTATGCTGAAAGTGCGCTTTCTTCTGCGGGGGAGACACGAGGCTAAGGGAGGAGCTCTGTCGTCGGTACCGGTAGCTTCAGAAAAGCTCGGATTGTGCGGTGCAGCAGTCTGACGGGACACAGCAAAAAGGAGGGATTGATTGATGATTTACAACTGATTAATCAATCACCACGCAGGGCAACCAGAGAACGGGGAGCAACGCAGCCAAGAGGTGGGAGCGGCGAAAGCAGCTATGGAGCAGTGTGACCCTGATGACGTTGGAGTTCTGGGATTGGGGGGGGATTGGTTGGCCTTAGGGAGCAACTACAGCGGACAAGCCTCTTCAAAGGGGCCCCACGTTCGCCGTGGTTGGCGCGCGGGGCTCTCGCTCCAGCACTCAATTGGCCCCCCAAGTGCTGGAGGCGTTAGGGGCGTTTTAGCGGCCCATTACGCTGGCTGCCACCCTGATCACAGCACATCAAATGCAGCAATGATGAGGGGGCGAGGCTTCTAGGGGCTTCGGCAGGCCCAGCCAGTGACAAGGACGAGGAGCGTCAGAGCACGGCCGCGAGAGTCATTCTAGGATGATCACGGGATGCGCCTAAGAGGCTGGAAGGGGGGGTCACGATGGAAGCGACGATCGAAGCTTGCGCAGGAGATCAGATCACCAGGGGTGAGGGGGGGAAAGAGGCTATCACGACTCGGAGTGAATTTGGAGAAGCGACATGTTGAGATGTTGGAAGCTGTAGATGCGATGAGGCACCTACTGGTACTATTGTAGAACGTGTGTTTACATCATTCACTATTTGTGTCTAGTACTAAATCAGTCACAATCAAAGGGCCAAGGCATGTTGCGCCGCTGATCTCACGGTTGCCGTATCAACGGCTAGATGCGCGACACTGCGGGAATGGGATTAGTTCCCATCTTGGGTATTTGGGCGAATGAAGCAGAAGATGGCACGACATGCATGCAGATACTTGGTACGGAGTATGTAGTACTAAGGTAATGGGTAATGCCTCTATGAAGCCGATAAACGTGCAAGCAAGGTTTGCAATCATTTAGCAATAAACGAACCGAAGCCAGCCCACGGGTCTAGCCGCCAGCCAAAATCAATATTACTTGATACTAGTAGCAAGCATTAGGATTCTGACACCTGCAGCATAATGAATGAATGCTTGATGACGGAGGGCTCGGCCACTCCCAGCCCACGAACCGGTAATCCGTGCTCCGTACTCCGTCCCTCTACGGGCAATGCTCGCAATACTTGCAGCGCTTGTACCACTGACTGCCTCTTTGTCGTGCGCCCAGCCGAACAGCGCAGGTTCGGGCACTGCACATCCGGCCGGCGTGGTTCGTACTAGTACCTCGGAGTAAGGTAGTATCAACTATGTGTCGGATTGTCATCACGGCGCCAAATAGGGCTGACTTTGCTGGATGAGGCAACCCAAGGACGCGGGTGAGGGGCGAAGGATTGCGTGGGCAGAGACGCTGATGCGAGTATAGGTACAAGCGGCGTCTGGAAATGGTCCAGAGGACAGCGTAAATGTCACCGAATAAGCCCGACCTGGCTGTGCCAAGGCGGCGCCAGTAAGATGTTGCATCGGGCATGTGGGAAGTTGTCAAGTGCTAGTATCTGTTGGTTCTCGGCCACGTTGGTCGGAATCCTTTCCGAGGCCAAGCTGGTCCAAGATTACTCTGTAAAAGATTACAAGATTACTATTGAGGCATCCAAGCCGTGTGCGAAGCAGAAGCAGCGGGCATGCGACGGCCGTCTTCCGGTAGTGGTGTGATGAATAGGCAAATCGCGTGTGCAGCATTCAGGGTAGGGTCCCAGAGGGGAAGAATGACCACCGTATTCGGCTTCTCTTTCTGAGCTGAATATAGCAGGGTATAGGCAATAGTAGCTGTTGAGTTACTCTGTTCAAATTCAAACGCTCAACCTCTTTTAAATATGCCAAGTGTCAATATCTGCCGTGGTGTTAAACTGCCCATACAGGATGATTCAAAATCCATGTCCACCAATAACCCGATATAACTCCTAGTATCAAAGTCGCTTACCCGAGCTGCCCCCATTTCTCTGCGTCTACTAGACTGCTTTGGACGTTCCGTATCAAATTTAGAAGTTCTCTATCGCTAGGAAAGCACACATGAAACACCTTGTAGAGTTCGGTCTTTTCTCGCATGCCCACGTGCAGGTAGTAGTAGTAGCAGCATCATCAATCTTACCGCAACATGCTCATGCAGCACATCGCCCGTGCCAACCATGGTACGCGCCACTGGTCAAGGGGGTACGGAGAGAAGGCTGTACAAGCATAAGAAAAAAAGAAAGAAAAAAAAAAAAAACTAAAAAAAAAACTCAACAAGGCTTTTGGCTTCAGCTTGACTCATCATTCCTGTTCATATTAGTATATACAGAGTTCAGACTCACTTTCTGTGGCTGCCTGCCTCAGACGCCCTGCAAGGTACTAGCGCTGGCAGCATGGCAGCTGGTCACCGCAGAATGCAACTCAGCACAGCGGGGCCTTCACTTGACTTCGGTTTCTGCCGCTCTTATTCGCAGACGCTGCTGGAGATACAGGCAGCCTTGGAGCCCGGTACTTTGCCCAGAACGCGCATGCAGACATGCAAGCACGGAGCAAGGCTCGGCATGGAGTATCGAGTACTCGGCTGCAGGTATATCGCGGCGAGAAGAGTTAGCAGGTACTTGGATCCGAGTACTACTTGTAAGGGCTCTGCTGCCCCCCCGACCGATCAGGCCATCAGAGGGCTTGCCTTGTTCATCCTTTTTAATTCTCCAGCATCCCCAAGAAGCACAAACATCTCTCTCTATCTCTCTACATCTCTCTCTCACTCTCACATTCTCACACGCTCACCTGACCTTCTCTCTTCGACCACACCCAAAGAAGAAAAAGAAGGAAAAAAAAGCAACTATTCCCAAGCCGAGCATCTGCTACGCATCAGCCTCGCTCAGCATCTTTGCCTTTTCTTTTTCTTTTCTTCTCTCTTACACTTTGCATATCCCAAGGCATCATCCATCGCCTTATACAACTAGAGCAGTGCCATTGCTCTCTAGCTCTAGGCATCCACTACCTACTAGTAGCAGCACGGGTTGATCAAAGCCCAAGTCCAAATCACTGCTAGCGCTGCCCGCCACGCTGCAATTACCCACCGCAGACAGCAAATCAGATCCCCCCTGGTTTTTAAATTATCTGGACCGAGCCCATCCCGGCTCTTCCTCAATCTTCTTCCCTTTCGACAACCAACTTTATCGGCAAGCTGCATCCTCGTTGAAGATTCTTTTCCTCTTCGCTGAGACAAGCACTTCATTACCTCCTTTAATACACATCGTGTCTTTTTTCCCCTCTTCATTTTTGCAGCCTTGCACACTCGACTCGATCCGCCTCGACTCGACACACAAATGGCCACTCCTCAGTCTACCGCCTCCTACGAGGCCTCTGGCCCCAAGAAGCTGGAGCAAATCACCTTTCGCTTCTGCTCCGAGTGCTCCAACATGCTGTACCCCAAGGAAGACGAAGACGCCCACAAGCTGCAGTTCACCTGCCGCACCTGTCAGTACACCGAGGATGCCCAGTCGACCTGCGTCTTCCGCAACGTGCTCAACAACTCTTCCGGCGAGACGGCCGGTGTGACTCAGGACGTCGGTTCTGATCCCACGGTTAGTACTTGTCATTCTGTGCCAGTCCTCTGCCTTCGCTGCGGTTTTCTCGTTCGCTGCGATACCTGCGGGGAGCCCACCACCGAGCTCAGCGTTGCCCGAAACCCAGACGAGGCCCATGATTACCTTTTGGCGAGCGTGGGCCTGCACCAGTTCAGCCTGCTTTTGCCTGCCGACCCTTTTGAGGAATACGACGAAGAGTTGATGGAGGATGCCGAATCGACCGGCGGCAGCGACATGAGCGACTTCAGCGCACATGATTCCAGCGAGAGCGAGGAGTATTGCGATGATGCCGCCATGATTGTCGCTCTTTGAACGCGACCCGTCGACTCATTATGACTTGCATGACATCTTCTTTTTTTTACAAAGACGATCAAATTGCCTCTTCATCCTTCATTCTCTGACGATTTCCCCGTGTCGTGTCTGGCCGTCTGGGTGTTTACCCTACTACTAATGGCAAGCTGAGCTGCGGTGGATGGGCAAGGTCTTCCAGTGGATTTCAGTTCTTGTTTTACCTGATTATACCTGCTGGCTGACAGTGTGCTTCTCTGCTTTCTTCCAACCACAGCTCCCGCGATCCAACAAGGCGTGCCCGAGATGCAGTCATCAAGAAGCCGTCTTCTTTCAGTCACAGGAGCGTAGCGCTGATACTGGCATGGTGAGCGACCACTTCTTGGGTCCCCTCCCTCCCCTTCCCTGGATCCTCTAGTTAACCTGGTGGGCGGCAACACAGAAATTGTTCTACGTCTGTTGCGAGTGCGGTCACATTTTCGATTAAATGCATTTTACGATTGGCGATACCCCCGATTCGTTCGAGAGGTCCGATTAAGGAAAAGGAAAATAATTAGACCTGGTTAGAGATATTGCTCTTGTTTTTTCCCCCCCATCTTTTCTTTTTTGTTATTCTTGGTTGGCGTCACGGAAAGAAAATGCCATGGAAATTGCACTTCTAGAGTCTACCATGCTTACTTGGTAACGCCGAACTGGAAAACGTGGGTGATGGCGTTGAGGGAGTATATATAGAGGGTTTTGCTAGGTTGGTGTTGCATTGTCACACCTTGTGGAATATTGATAGCTTTTCTCTCGTGAAGGAAAATAAATAATATTATCAGTCTTTTTGTCTTTTAAACCACCCCCCGTAGAACAAATGATCACTTTTTAGGTAGACTTTCGAATCAAGGTTGATAGTCCATGTAGCCTAATTTTTATATTGTCTATTCTCGTAAACGCCGTGCAAATGCCACCAGAAAGTATTTCGTAATCGTACATAGTCCCAACTCATACACGGAGACGACAGCATCGCCTTTCCGCATCCTGATATCCAGTCCCTTCTTTCCCTCCCTCGTCCTCTTATGCCTGCATCGGGGCCATGGACAGAATCTTGCTCCACTTCTTGCGCTTCAGCTCGGCACCCACGACGCCGTTGATGCGCGTGCCAACGGGATCGCCCGACTTGTTGAGGAGGACACAGGCGTTGTCGTCGAAGCGTACAACGGTGCCGTCGCGGCGCTGCGTGGGGTACCTGGTGCGTACGACGACGGCGTGGCGGATGTCGCCGCGCTTGACCTTTGCGGCGGCGGAGATGCCTGCCATGCCGGAGGAGGAGGAGCCGCGCTGTTCCTGGACGACGACGACGATGCGGTCACCTGGGAGGGGCTGGGTTAGAACGGCGGGTGGTTGGAGGGAGCGATGATTGGGGAGGTGTACCTATTCTGGCGTGTCTCTTCTGGCCGACGACGAGGGCGCATTCGACAAGGGCGGCGCCCGAGTTGTCGATGCAGTTGAGCATCGTCTGTAGGCCGTGGGTTGTTAGCATGATAGAACTAGAGCAAGCTGGGGTTGTAAATGCGGCCGCGAACCTTTAATTGGATCATAATGACGGCGTCTCTTCTCTTTGAGGGATCGGCGGGCAACTTTATAGAGCTCAATGTGCTGCTGCGACGCAATTCGATTTGCCCTCTTCCGTATAGCACCAGGGCGGCACATTCGAGCATCACCAGCCCACCTTTGTGGTGGTTTGAGACTTTTCGATGTCACGTGCTTCGTAGCTCTGTTTGGTGCGTACCTAATATGCCTAGTGGAAAGCGATGCGCCGGCTAATCCGCGGCTACTGGACATTTGCGGTGCTCCAAATCTGACCGGCTGAATCTGGATCAAATCCGGCCCCCCCTTGCGTTTCTCCAATGTCGCTGAAAATGGAAAAAACGGTAAAAATGGAGCTTCAAAGCACCGCCCATGTCTCCATCCGTCGCCCGGACAGCCAAATTGGCATGGGGGCGCTTCAGTGCGTGTCCCCAAGTTATTTTGGTGGCTAAGCCTGTGCTGCTGGTGCGTGTTAGTGCTCTCTCTCGCTCTTATTTTTTCCTGCTAGTGGTGACCAACCATTGAAGCTGCTGCTCTTTCCTGCAAGGCGCCCCTTTCAACTCTTTCTCACTTTCCGGATCTTGCAAGTCATGAGACTTTTCTAAGGACCGGCCAACAGCCTCACTCTTTTTCTTTTTCTTTCTTCTTCTTCCCTCTTCTTCCGGCTTTGGCCTCCAGAGATCCGGATTCCTTTGTCTTTTTTTTTCTCTTCACTTTTCTTTTCGTCCTGTTACATCGCACAATTTCCTCGGAGCTGGCTGGCAGCTGAGAGTTATGACGTCGAAGCAATCGAGGTGACAGAGCTTCATTTGACGGCGCAACTCACTCTCCTGCGTCCAACACCGATATCCTGACCGTCGGAGTAATATCCAGAGACTCAGCTTGTGAGATTTGTGAGATTTACGGAGCGCCCTGCTGTGTTTTATCCGTGACAGCAGCCGGCGCAGCGCTGACGGGGGTGGAAATTAAAGTTATGAGGGAATCTTGAGCTCTCTCTGTCCTCTCCTTGAAATACTCTCCGGCGCCAGCAAACCTCTCTCTTCTTCTCCTATTCCTTTAAACCACTAATTCTGGCTGTCGCCTGCCTCCCCGTGTGGATTTCCGCTTGTATATATTAAACAAACAAATAATCAACATCTTCACATGGCGCCACCAAAGGCTGCCGTAGCAACGGCCAAGAAGCAGCGGTTGACGCTTTCCCAGCTGGCCGCTTACGACGACATTCTAACGGATGCGCTCGTCGACCATGTCAGTTTCATCTGCGAGGAAAGCGCTTATTATCATAAGGATAGGAAGCTAACTGGTTTGCGCAGGCGTTTTACTGGGCTACGGTTCCCAAGAATCGCTCGTCTTATCACCCGTCTCGGGGCATCCGGGAGGAGGAGATTGCCAAAATCATCCAGGAAGAAGTCGTCGTCAACAAGGACCTCGAAGCGGCCGAGAAGCGGCTGTTGGCATCGGATGGCCTCAAGAGGTTTGTCAATGGCTTAAAGTCGGATAAGGAGAAGGCCGATTTTGTGCAACATCTGCGACGATATCTTCGCATATACATGCCCGATTGCCCTTGGGAGGTTAGCACCACCAACCGATACACCATTGTCAACCACGAAGCGTGTGTCATCGCCAGGCGCTACATTAAGCGCAACGAGACAATCAAGTACCTTTCCGGTATACAGATCAACATCACACCCGAGGAGGAAAAGGAAATCACCGTTCGGAAGAAGGACTTTAGCATTGTTGTCAGCTCCAGGAAGAAATGCACCAGTTTATTCATGGGGCCGGCGCGATTCGCCAACCACGACTGCCGAGCAAACGCCAAGCTCATGACTACGAGCCATTCGACCATTGAGATTGTGGCATCGAGACCCATTGACGTCGGCGAGGAAATCACAGTCACCTATAGCGACTGCTACTTTGGAGAGGACAATTGCGAGTGCTTATGTCGAACGTGCGAGCAAGAGCTGAGGAATGGCTGGGCACCCGAGGATGGGGCGGCATCTGTCAAGATAAGCGTCGAGGATGACGAACGGAAAGAGACCTACTCGCTGCGCAGAAGACGGAGAGACGATAGCATTGGCGGCTCCTCGCGGACTCCCTCGGTGACTCCCGACATGCGACCACGTATCTACAAGACGAAGCTAAAGGCGAAGAAACGGGACGCTCAAGAGACATCTGCAATCCCGTCTCCTGCCCCGGAAGAGACGCCGCGAGGTCGAAAGCGAACCGTGGAGGCGATTGCAACCCCACCAATCACACCGGCAAAGAAGTTGAAACTCTTATCGGAATCATCGGACGTCTCCTCAAAATTACTCTCCCTTCCCGGTGCGGCATCGAGTGTTGATGACTCGGCGAGCACCAGGAGCGCAACTCCGAGCCACGCAGATGCTCCAGAGACGGATATCACGACCCCCGAAAAAGAGAGCCCCGAACCAGACGCGCACACGCCGCGTATTCCCTCAGCACAGCCTTTGGACAAAACGAACGAAAAGCACGCCTATCAAGATGTCGTCAGCACCGCTGTGGAACCCGTTTCTCCTCAGAGCATGGGCAGCCGTGCATCTCCGGACATGACCCGAGTAGAGGCTCCCGTTCGCGCAGTGCCCCGGCCGCCGCAGCTCATAACCATGTCTATTTCTTCAATCCTGAATGATCCCTCGCCTACTGAGGATACTGCAGACGTGTACTATCCCTTTACAACAAGTATCGCAGTGACTAGGGAGCCCGTGGTCGAGTCAAAGTTTATGCTCATATCTGAACCAGATGATGTACGACCAGAAGAAGAGGAAGAAGAGGAAGAAGACGTGCAACCCGAGATTGAGGTCAAAACCGAGATCCATGTAGAGACTAGGATTGACGCTGAAACAGAAGCCGAAGCGGAACCAACGATAGAGGCAGCAGCCAGTGACGCGAAGCCAAAACGTCGCAAACGTCAAAAGAGCATCTCCCAACAGTCGGCACCGCCTCCAGCTCGAGTACGGACACCGGGTGACTATGTTCTTACGCCTTTGCTCCTTTCAGAGCCGGACATGGCATGGATTCAGTGCACCAACTGCAGCGATTACTTTGTCCAGCAAAACGCCTACTTCACAAAGTCATCCTGTCCAAGATGCGAGCGGCACTCGAAGCTGTATGGTTATGCGTGGCCCAAGACAGACAAGGCGGGGCCTTCCGACAAAGAAGAACGAATCCTAGATCATAGGATGATACACCGTTTCCTCGACGCCAACGATGAGCGGAGGGCTAGAGGTCGGAAACTTCTCAGCGAGAGTAGAGATGATACAGAGGATCCAGATGCCGAGAGAGGCAGGACATCCAGGAGAGAGTTTGATAGAGCAGGAAACAGGACTCAGAAGGATGCCGATTCGAGAGTCCGACGGAGTGGCCGCACGAGGCGGATGAGCAGCAGGCTCGCTGAATGGTGATGTGCCATGTATGAATTGTAACGTATACCACGGGAAGGGAAAACAGCGGATAATTTTTTGGGGGGTTTTTTTTAAACTCAGGTGATGATGGATGGGATGGTCAAGTCTCAGATATGGTAGGCGCAGCGCACGAAATATTATAGTTTTAGATGCTTATTATTATGAGATGCGCCCAATTAATGTTTTATCTGATGATGATTTACCACTTCCCTGCGGCCTTTTGTCTGGAGCACCTAGACAACTGGGATCCACGCAATAGTACTACTTACTTGACTGCTCCCTGGACCCTTGGCAAAGCATCTATCTGTAAGCATAGATTGCATCGGCGGGATCATCGTCAGAGGTCAGATGGCGTCTTTTTGTGCAACACAAATATGCATAATTGGGGCTGAGACAAGGTGTCGGGTGCACGATCCAGGGACAAACAAGAGCATCACAAGGTCCACTGCGGAAGCGTGATTTAGCGGTTCGACGATGGAGGTGGGCAAAAGAGAGGAATTGATTGTCACGAATCATGTGGCCCTAACGAAAAGCCGGGTCTGAGCAAAGTGCCGTCATGGCGGTTGGCGACTTGGTTGGGGAATGGGCATGACAACCAGTTAGGAGAGGCGGAGTTGAGGCCCCATTAGGTAGCGCTGGCATAGTCCCTGGTGGCTTGTCTCACTGTCATCCACCCATTCAAACGCCTCCCTGAATCTCACATTTGGGGGCAGGTTTTATATCGGATCTGTTCCCCTCCCCCCCTTTTCTTTCATTCTATTCCATTCCAGTTTTTGTCGAACGAGGTTTGTGGTCCTTTTTGTGAGCATTTCGTGTTTTTTTTTTTTTTTTTTTGTGTTATTTGTTTTTTGGGTTTTTNNTTTTTTTTTTTTTTTTGGTTAGTAGTATCTTGGACTTTATCACCGGAGAATCCGAGCATTGGGGAGAGTGGAGCACGTTGATTGCGACAATGATACGGCGATATCTCACTGCTGCTGTTTGTAAGTTTCGATGTCAATGTCATTGTTTCAATTGAATTCCATTGGATACGAAGTACATGGGCGGTTCTTTTTTTGGCACTGCGGGAATGGCGAGCTGATGGCTGATTGATTGATTGTGTGACACCCTCTAGTCGCTCTTGGCGCTGTGGCTGTTCCCTCGCCTCCCGCTCAGGTCGTTCTCAAGGGGGATTGTTCTCACGATGGGCTTGTGGGGAATTGCGCTGCTGGAAAGAGGTTGGCGTGGACGGCGGGAGCGGTGCGGATGAATCAGATGCAGGTTATCGGGTCGCATAACAGCTACCATGTTGAGGCGCCCAAGGCGGAGCGGGATCTCCAGTCTGCGTTTGCGTCAGCGGCCGTGGATTTGCAGTATTCGCATGCTGCGCTGGATGTGCAGCTGGAGTATCTCCATGTGAGAAATCTAGAGTAAGGATGTATTACCGAGAAGGCTCTTGAAAAAAATAAAAGAGATTGCTGACCTGGCTGGGATATAGATTGGATTTGCTGGCGGATCCGGATGGAGGCATGTATAGCGAACCGCTGATTCGCAAGTTTGCCGGGTTGGGTATTCCTGATGATCCAGCGCTCAAGAAGAATGGAACAAAGGTGCTGCATATTCCGGACGTTGACTATCACAGCAGCTGCTCTACGCTGGTTTCCTGTCTACGAATCATCAAGAAGTGGATGGATGCGCACCCGGATAGCGTGCCTCTGCCGATGATGATGGAGTTTAAGACGGCAGAGAAGCTAGGAGAACGGCTTGGCGGCGCAAAGGTGATACCCTGGGATACGGAGCTGCTGGATATTGTCGACGATGAAATTCGATCCGTCTTTCCCAGGTCGCAGCTCATCACTCCGGATGACATTCGCAGAGACGGTCTAACGCTGGAGGAATCCATTTTGAGGCATGGCTGGCCGGACTTGGACAGTGCAAGAGGGAGGATATTCTTCCTCATGGATAACGGGCCGGTGCATGACGTGCGGGATGCCTACATTGAGGGGAGATTGAACCTGGAGGGGAGAGTGCTGTTTACGAATAGTGCGCCTGGACAGGGCGACTGTGCGTTTCAAAAGGTAAATTTGAAGTTTATGGGACAATGCCCCCCCGGAGAGGAAACGTAAGCTGACAAGAAAACATAGGTCAACGATCCTCTCACAGACGCAGACGTCGAGTATATTCAGGCTCAGGTCCGCGCAAACTACTGGGTCCGCACCCGCGCCGACGAGCCCCTGGATACGGTTCTTACGCAAAAATGCTCAACCTCTCGGCGAGATATGGCTCTTCGATCGGGCGCGCATATAGTGTCGTCTGATTTCCCGGCGTTTGGCATGAGCTCGAGATGGGGATGCGACTACAGCGTGCGGTTACCGGAGGGAAGGGCAGCGAGGTGTAATCCTGTGAGCGGGAGGGAGGGATGTGAGGGCTATTTGGAGCCAAAGGAATATACGGACAATTAAGATGAGGGTTTTATGTTTAGATGGTTTATGACTTTGAAACGGGTTATGAGAGATGCTTGGAGGCTGGATCTGATTTTATGTAGAATTTGACAAGCCACTTTGCTTGTGCCTGTACTGCAAGCGATCATCATAACAATCTAGAATATATTTGACATGAATGGCACCTCGAGGCAATAAAATGTGCCCGATGATATGCAATGTTCTCCTCGAATTGTTGTTGCTGCATAGGATGTATAGTTTCCTTGGGTTATTGAGAGCAGAGAGTATGCCCTATATAATTTGAAAAAGTCGCCACCTTTTCAACAAACAAGCGTCATTGGTCTAGGGGTTAGGATTCAACTCTTCCATTCACACGAAAAGTTGAGGCCCGGATTCGAGTTCCGGATGACGCATCGACCCAGCAATGGGTTGGATTTGTTTTTGCAATTTCTTTTTGCCCTCAATTGCAATTGGTGTTTCTTTTACATGATTTAATTTTTTTTTAAAACTTGATACTGGTTTGTTTAATAACTTTAGTAGTAACTTTGGGATTGAATTGGTAAAAGAGTGAGCACCGATGCGGAGCAAACTGCGGGGGTGAAGCAGTGGTTGAGCTCAACCAGACGTGCATTTACAATGTCCCAAATATGCCGAGGCATTGCCTCTCCTCATCATTCGTAGAAAATTGTTGATCCTTCAGAAATAGAACAAACCCCAATCGCCAATGAGTGCCTGTTAAACTGCCGGCTCCCCAATTGTTGATTCTCATCTCCGCGCCCACCCCGAGATCGCTGTCGGACCGCCGAGTTGGAGCCCCGCGATCGCTAACATGAAGCCCACTAGGGAGTCAGACAGATAATGTTACTGATTCATCTCATGATTTCCCAAGAGACTTCATCTTATTGTTTAACCTCAATATCACCATTTGAATCAATTCCTTAAACATGGCCGGAACAGAAGGCGCATCCAAAATCTTCATCCCCGCCACCGAAGCCCGGCGCCTGGTCCAAGACATCCTCAAAGGCAACGGCGTATCCGCTGACAATGCCGCCATCATAGCACGGTGCCTTGTTGCTGCTGATCTCCGAGGCGTCGACACTCATGGCATGAACCGCATCCCTTCATATATGGAGCGTATTCGGCAGGGGGTCTTGGATGCCGGAGCGCAGCCCGAGCTGAAGCAGGTGACGCCTGTTGTGGCACAGGTGGATGGGCGGAACGGCTTCGGATTTGTAGCGGCGCACATGGGCATGGCTGCGGCGATTGAGGCGGCAAAAGTCTACGGCATTGGCCTGGCGAGCGTGAAGCATTCAAATCACTTTGGTATGAGTGCGTGGGTTGTGCAGCAGGCTCTGGATGCGGACATGATGAGCCTGGTTTTCACAAATTCGAGCCCTGCGCTGCCGGCGTGGGGTGGAAGGGAGAAGCTCATGGGTGTTTCGCCCATTGCTTGCGGCGCTCCTGGCAAAGGAGACATGGAGAGCTTCATCCTGGATATGGCGCCGTCGGTGGCAGCGCGAGGCAAGATTTACAAGGCCAAGAGGAGAGGTGAGAAGATTCCGCTGGACTGGGCGCTCGATGCAGAGGGCCGGCCGACGGATGACCCTGAGGCGGCACTGGGAGGCGTGATGCTGCCGATGGGCGGGCCAAAGGGCTCGGCGCTCGCCATCATGATGGATGTCTTTTCAGGCGTGCTCTCAGGGTCTGCGTTTGCGGGCCATGTTACGAATCCCTACGATCCTTCCAAGCCGGCTGACGTGGGTCACTTCCTGGTTGCCGTCAAGCCGGACCTGTTTATGGACTTGGACGAGTTTCGGGAGCGCATGCAGTATTTGTACCAGCGGGTGGTGGGATCGCAAAAGGCAGCTGGAGTCGAGAGGATATATTTCCCGGGCGAGATTGAGCAATTGACACAGAGAGAGAGGGAGACGACAGGGATACCGCTTGTGAGGGCGGAGGTTGATGCCTTGAATGAGGAGGCGAGGAAGGTTGGGGCTGATACGTTGGCTGTGGATTGAGGGATTTGTGTATAATTTATGGTGTTATGGCAAATGGTATATATGGTGTTTCTGATTGTAAGAGGCAATGGATGAATTGAAAAGTCTTGTCTTGGCTAGGAGATGCATCGTCAACTGTTATCTGATGCAGATGCATATGTACAAGTAATTTCTCTTACTGACTCGGGATAAGCCGTCCTTGATTCGTCCCCGCATTTACCCTTGTCAGCCACGGAGCTCTCCGATAGCTTGGTAGCTGCATGATGTATCTTTTTTTTTTTTTTTTTTGGCTTGATCCAGCTCAAGTCGATGCTTTTTTGAAAAAATATATAATGACGTGCTACATTATTTGTTGCTCAAAGGCCATCTTGATACGATGTGTAAGAGCGCAAAATCGTATTACATACTACATAGAAAATAGAGTACAGCGCCATCTCGCTATCTCTCGAGCTAAAAATTCCATCGCCCTGTTAGCTGCAAGCTTGCCGTCCTTATCAGCAATCGCTGGCGGGGCGCAAGCCTAGTGCGAGCTTGGTATTGCAACGTTGATATCAATATGTACTTGTATCGTCATGTCCTTGAGCAGTGTTGCGGTTATTAATTAATTACCCCAAGATGGAGGAGGAGAGAGGGGTTTCATGCAAGGGATAAAGCAACTGATCACGAGGAAGATATATTTTTCCTTTCATGAGAATTGTTGCTTCAAGATTGGTCGCAAGACCACATCTCTTTGTTCTCTGATCCTTTGACATCATCATCATGCCTCTTCAATTCCCCTCGATTAGACTTCCTCCCAAGCCCAAATTCCTTCATGCGATACCCTCAAACAGTATCCGAATCATTGCCATCCTCATCACTGTCAATCTCCTTGTCTGGATAGCCGCCGCCATCGTCTTGCACTTTCATCCTGCGCTCATCTCGCCCGCTGCGCTCTCATATGCTCTGGGTCTTCGCCATGCTCTCGACGCGGACCACATCTCGGCCATTGACCTCATGACGAGGCGGCTCATTGCGTCAGGACAGCGACCAGCCACCGTGGGAACTTTTTTCTCGCTGGGTCACAGCACGATTGTGATTATTACGTGTATTGTCGTGGCGGCGACGAGCGGTGCTTTGAGGGAACGCTTTGATGGGTTTCAAAGGGTGGGCAACATCATCGGGACGAGCGTCAGTGCGGCCGTCTTGATCATTTTATGCTTGGGAAACGGCTGGGTGCTTTATAAGCTGATTAAGAGACTGAAGGAAGTCCTCGCGCAGCGGAGGCGCATCGCGGACAATGAGGACGGCGATGGCGATGCGTTGGAGGAGGAAGACCCTGCTGTGGCACAGGCCAACGACCAGTTCCGCCTCGAGGGAGGGGGTTTTCTAATAAGATCTCTCAAATTCCTTTTCAAAACGATCGATCGGCCGTATAAGATGTACCCCTTGGGCCTTGTCTTTGGCCTTGGCTTTGATACGAGCTCCGAGATTGCCGTCCTGGGAATTGCGAGTATCCAAGCCATCAAGGGGACGAGCATCTGGCTGATTCTTATCTTCCCGATTTTATTCACTGGTAAGTTTGCTTGATTACGGACACACACACACACACACACACACACACGTTCTCTCTCTCTCTCTCTCTCTTTCTCTCTCTGTCTCTCTATTCTTCGATCCTCATTACTGATATTTATTCTTTTATTAGCTGGCATGTGCCTTGTTGATAGCACTGATGGCGCTTTGATGATGGCGCTATATACATCAAAAGCCTTTTCGCGAGATACAGTTGCAATCCTGTACTACTCCATCGTTCTCACTGGCATCACCGTTGTCGTCTCCGCCTTTATCGGTATCATCCAGGTCTTGTCGCTGGCGCAGAACGTGGCCAATCCGTCAGGCAGCTTCTGGGATGGCGTCTCCGCCATTGGAGACCACTTTGACATCATTGGCGGGAGCATATGCGGCCTCTTTGTCATTGTCGGCATTGGGTCTGTCTTGTGTTACGGGCCATGGAGAAGGCGCATGGACAGAAGGTCTCGGCGTATTTTGGTTGTCGAGGCAAACGAGGACGTCGAAGCCGAGGGAGAATCCTCGTCGCCAACTTTGGAGCAACCACCTCCTGATTCAAAGACGGGGAGCGCACAGGTTGCGGCTTGCTAGTAGTAGTATATCACACTATTTTAACGGGCCTGGCATTTAATTGGTTATATGATGTGTAGTACCTGGAATTTGCTGTGCTGAGACTCTGGCATTGACTATGCGACTTGGCTATATGTCTATGCTGGTATATATTGGCAAGTATCACAATGGATGTTCTTTGCCAGAGGCACCTAAGAGATAATTCCCATCCTCCGGACTGTTCTCCTGATCTCACGATGGAGGAATTAGGTTCAGATTCATGTATCAATTCTTGATGTTATATGTTATAGCCGTTACCATCTAAATATTCTCATCTCAATAGCACCGCTGCTTTGTAACAAAGACGTCGAGCTATACATGCTAGATGCACCTGCGTTACCACTATTGGAGCCTACTGTATCGTCAAAACAAACGTTCCCTTATGAAAGAATTAATCACACAGTATGTCCCAAGCCACCACTACAATTACACCTACGTAGCAGTATCAATACCATCCAAATTGCGCGGAAATTCACCAATGCCCGTATTCGGAGGCAGCCCGATAACACAAAAGCTTATCGCCATAGCAGGGGTTCTCGAAGGTCTTAGAATGCCCTACAGGGAAGCCGCGCCCGCCGTGGCCGCTGTAAGGCGCCACCGCCCGTCTTAGTAATAATTCTGCCTACCTCTGCCGCCGACATTTTATATTGCTTCTCGCAGGATTCAGCCTCGCTTCGTCCACTCGTTCGTATTGCGCCCTCTGAGAACCCGGCTGCCTGCCCCCTATTGTTGGATGTGACCTCACCAGCAAGGCTGCCTATCTGAATGTCTTTCCTTTCTCGACATGAATTGCCGAACCGGTCCAACAGCTGAGGAGAAACGCGGCATCCTGCCACGTGCTTCTAGAGACTGCGCACTGTCTCCGCGGCACTGGATGGTGGGGAATCGAGCTTGTGGCGGCTGTCAGGGTCTTTCATGCGTTCCCTAGAGGTTGAAGCGACGTTTCTCAGCTCTCGAATCCCTCGCGTTGCTCGTCCAAAGGCGGGGTACTGTCTACCTGGAGATACTTTGTCCAGTGAGCCTCTGACGAATTTCTGCGTCTCCGTTGCGCCTCTCAATATCGGTCTTGCCGCCATTTGCGATTTTCTGCCTCCCGAGACATTCCCTCAGCTGTTTAGTTGATAATTGGTGGCGTTTCGGTGTGGTGAGATCCTTCCCAACGCTCCTTTATCGGACGCTCTGTGATTCATTTGCCCAAAGCCGGAGTTTCGGGCATCAGATATATGGTTTAAGCGCCATCCTTTTCAATGCAGACATACTTTCGTTCGGGGATTCGGCATCGGAGAGTGCTGATTGCGAAACATGTCGACCATCCTCAAGAAGAAGACGATTTACAGACAAATGTCTTTCGCCTTGTCTGTCGGGGAGGAAGATCGCAATAGGAAGGGATAGGAAGGACTCCTAGGACTCTTTGGCGCTTGAGATTCTGGGCGAGGCCCGCAAATCCCGCGCTCGACTCCATACTGTCCAGGCGACACTTGTTAGTCTCCCCGGCGTCGGAAGTGTGGCAATGTTGATCGCTTGCGGGCTCCTGTCACCACCAGGCGTGTGCTACTACTTACTGCCCGTCGCATTATCCCTCTTTTGCCTGATCAGCCTGGGAGACGAGCCATTGTATGCAAGGAGCCAGACTGCACTTATGCACGTTGTTGTTTGGGCTCGTGCTGGTGGTGGTCAGCATAAGACCTGATGAAGGCATTGATAGGCCAATATTTTCCTCCCGTTGTACTGTACATTACACGGCTCTCTCAATAGTCTCCCTGGCCCGGCGCTGATTCATCTGGAGGCTGAGTTACCAGCTGGCCTCTCTGATGGTGTTTGGACCCTGAAAAAAGAAAGAAAATCCCTTCTGCCATCCCTCTTCTCCCGCTAGACAGTTGGCGGCTGTGGGACTAGGACTCTGCGGTCAGGGGCATGTCGGACCCCACGGATTTCACCACGATTCATGTGGAGACGGCTGTGAGAAGACCCTTCATGCAAAGGTCACTGGGCAGATCATCGCACCATTCTCTTGTACGTCGCCCCGTGTATTTATCAGCCAAAGAGGTTTTACCCTATGGTGCAAAGGTGTGATTACATACATTGTATACTGTCTTCTTTTCACGCCACTGGCTGATACAAGTGCAGGGCAAAAATGACACAGTATACACATTCACGCACTTGTTTAGGCTTCAATGCGCTTGCCCACCATCTTGTCGCCCTGCTCAGCATGTGCTCCCCGAAGGATGGGTTAGAAAGTCTTGGCTAAAAAAAAAAAAAGAAATACCCTACGGTTCTTTGAACAAGGTTCCTCACAGAGAGTATCCTGACAACAAGCTTTATTAGGATGAGCCTCTTCAGCTTTGATGATTCATCGCCAACAGCTGTTCATTCAGCACGGGCTTTAGCGTTTCCTTTGTCGACGGAATACTCCATACAGTATCCAACACGGGATGCCCACGGCGGCTCCCCATCCAAGCCCCGGCCGATAGCACCCCACAAGTAACAGATCTCAAGGCCGGCGGCTGCAGCTAAAGGTTGGGTCCAGCATGGGTTAGAGGCCTCTTTGTCTGAGATGGCACACACACCCTCCTTGTCGGTGAGAAGCGAAGCCACGCCAGTTCGCCTTGTTCGGGATGTTAGTCAGTTACCGTGGTTAAAAAAAAAAAGTTAAAGTGATGGGTAGATGGCAATTGTTGAATCAGTATTTATCGTCTTCCCCCCCATCCGCGACCGCCAGCTTTGGTCTTCCGTTTTCCCCAGTCCCTTCATTTCATATCGTTGCGTGCCGTCCTTTGACAGTTGACCTGTCATTCTTTATAAATACATGACTTGCAGTTTGATTCCCAGCGATAGAGTATAGACTATTCAGAGATTCCAAGATGCATGGATATAGTTCCTCCGATGAGTCGGACGACCCGCGTCGTCCACGCTCACAGCCAGCCTCCTCAGGCAACAACCAGGACCAGAAGAAGAAGAGAAAGAAGAGACTGCCTCCCCAGCAGTCCATTAACAAAATATGGAAGAAGTTTTCCAATCGAAAGTTTCACAAGGCCCTCTCAGTCCTTCCATTCGACCCCGTCGCCCCACGATCGGGATTAGATCGACCTAATGAGCTCCTCTCCGAGGGGTACGAACGTGCGGCCGAAGAGTGTCGGCGCAAAGTCCAAAAGATTGTTCAGGAATGTAAGCGGGTTAATATGAGATATCGTGATCCTGGCTGGGATTTGGTAAGTGACTCTGGGAGAAGTGCTTTTGGCTGGTTTTCCTTTGTATATACGCCAACTGACTGTTGTTACAAGGACTGGGATTTGAAGTACGAAAAGGGCAACACCCTCAACTATATCGGTACCAACAAGTTTGAGATTAGCAGATCCACTCTGCTGGGATCCAAGGCCGTCGTCCCAAAGGCCGTCAAGAGAGTTCACGAGATCTTTGAAAAGCCAACATTTATGAAAGACGTGAATGGAAGTGATGTCAAGCAGGGCGGTCTGGGCGACTGCTGGCTCATGTCTAGCTTTACTGCTCTGGCAAGCGTCGAAGATGGCGTGCCGCGTTGCTGCGTCGCATACGATACAAGTAAGATACGCTCCTTGATACAGTGTACAGTATCAATGCTAATATTTACTAGAAATCGGCATTTACGGATTTCTCTTCTATCGAGATGGAGAGTGGGTCTACTCAATTGTCGACGATAAGCTCTACCTCAAGTCTCCTTGCTGGGACTCTCCCAGTATGCAGCGTGACCTTCTCCAGCAGATCGATCGCGAAGACGTCGAGACGGTATACAGGAGGACATATCAGACGGGCTCCAAGGCACTCTTCTTTGCCCAGTGCAAGGACCAAAACGAAACCTGGGTGCCGCTCCTTGAGAAGGCCTACGCAAAAGCCCATGGTGATTATGCCTCTCTCTCTGGTGGCTGGATCGGAGAGGGTCTGGAAGATCTCTCTGGCGGAGTTACTACGGAGTTGCTCTCGTCCGATATTCTGGATCTTGATGCCTTTTGGGACAATGAAATGTCCAAGGTCAACAAGGAGTTTATGTTTGGGTGCTCGACTGGCCTTTTAGACTATGGCTACGGTCAGCGCGATGGTATCAGCGAAGCACACGCCTACGTCGTCACAGATGCTCGCACTCTCAAGTCGGGCCAGCGACTCGTCAAGCTCCGCAACCCCTGGGGCGAGATACGCAAGGGTCTTTGGGAGGGTCCATGGAGCGATGGCTCCAAGGAATGGACTACCGAAGTCCAAGAGGAGCTGGGTCACAAATTTGGCAGCGACTCAGTCTTTTGGATTGCCTTTGAGGACCTGATCCGCAAATATACCCATTTCGACCGGACTCGCTTGTTCAGAGATCCCGACTGGCGCTGCTGCCAGAGGTGGATTGGAGTCGACGTTCCGTGGAAGGCTGAATATCATGAAAAGTTTCGCATCAAGCTGACCAAGGACTCTCCGCTCATCCTCGTTTTGTCGCAATTGGATGGGAGATACTTCAAAGGCCTCCAAGGCCAGTACAGCTTCCGCCTCCACTTCCGCCTGCATTATGAGGACCGGCCTGATGCGGAAGATTACATTGTGCGATCTCATGGCAACTACTTCATGAAGCGATCAGTTTCAGTAGAGCTCCCAGATCTCCCCGCTGGAAATTATATCGTCTACCTTAAAGTCACTGGTCAACGCGACCAGGAGCAGCCGTCTGTCGAGGACGTTGTCAAGAGGGAAAGCAAAGACAGGGTCGAGAACGAGAAGCTTGCGCAAGTAGGCTATGCCTACGATTTAGCGCATAGCAAGGCCTGGGAGCACATGGACAAGGTCGCCAAGATTCGCAAGCAGAGAGACCAGAAGAAGGCTTCTTCATGCCGCCAGGACGAACGCCGCAGGCAGTGGGAGAGGCGTCACATCAGCCGCGAGGTGACCAAGAAGCAGAAGAAGAAGAATGGTGAGAAGAAGGAGCGAAAGAGGGAGCTCAAGAAGAAGGCGATTGAATCCGCGATCAAACAAGTCAAAGAAGCAGAGGAGGACAAGCAGCTGGTCGTTGTGGAATCGAATCCCGAAGCCAAAGAAAAGTCCGAAGAATCCAAAGATGGCACAGCGCCCTCTGTCGATAGCAAGGATCCTCTTGACGCATCCATCGTGGCCATTGACGTCGGTAAAATGGCACTCAACGATGGCTCGGACTCTGAATCTAGCGGCTCGCCCACAGATACCCCCAAGTCAGAGGAGGCCAGCATTTTCCCTTCAGACGAGAAGAAAGAAGATGTACCCCCAGTTAGTGGAGCGCCCCCTCCCTCGACAGACGCAGCAGCAGCAGAGGAGGAGCCCAAGCCAGCTGCTGACACCGAGACGAAGACAACAGCTGCAGCCACGGCTACCGTATCCGTGCCTCCCGAAGACTCTGATGGGGATTCCTCCGACTCCCCCATTGAGGACTGGGAGGAGCTTTATAGCAGCGATGATTACACGCGCAAGCCGAGGCAGTTCCCATATCCCAGCCCTCCAGCCCGCGACGACTATGACACGGAGGAGGAAAAGATGCCGGCACCATGGAACGCTGTGTGCATTGTGGGTATCCGCGTTTATTCCAAGGATTCCGAGCTGGAGCTCTTGACCGTAATGGAAGGTGGGGAGCTGGATGGCATGGGCGTAAAGGGCCAGGCGGACCTCGACGATGCACAGGATAATGCTGGCGGCGTGCGTCTTGGTGAAGAGAATGCGGGATGCGATGGTCTTTTGGAGTGAATTTTTTTTTTTTGGAGGAGAGCGATTGTTTTTGCTTTACTTTAGATCGATGCGTTTTATGATTTTGATTTGATTTGATTTGATTAGATCAAGACAGCAGCTGTAGAGAAATAGAGAGACAGAGTAGACTCTTCTATGGGCGATTAATGCGTTAGAAACATTTGCCATTGCCGAATATAGCCAAGCAATTGAAACAATTGAACATACGAGTTTTGATTTGACATGTCATGTCATGTCATTGCCGGGAAATACCTGTCAGATCATGAGTTGGCATTTGGTCCGCAGGCAGGCGAATATGACAACGGCCACACCTTGCCAATCCTTGCTTAGACGTGGTTTTTGTGCGTGAGTTCCTATTTTTGGCCCCAATCTCCTGCATTGACTTAGTCCTTGCTACTACGTACCTACATGAAATTTAGGTTGGATGCAGAGTCTGGTATAACGCAGTGGGCCTCGATCAAGCGAGGTCAATTGAAAAGCAGGGTCGTAGTACCACTACCTCATAAGCGGTGATGCTGACGTGCGAGCAGGAGGTAGTACATGTATACCTGGGGATACTGAAAGAGGAAAGCAAGCAAAGGGGGCAAAAAAAAATAAAAAAAAAAAAAAAAAATAGAGGCCTGTCGATCGACGCGTTGGGGGGTGAGATTTGGTAGATGATGTGCATAGGGTGTTGTGCTGGACTGGAATCCTACGGGTGAGTGTTGTGCGGTATGGAGAAGGCGGAGCGATGGAGATGATATGGTTTTGTTCTTTTTTTAGGGCGATATGTGATGGATGACGGAGCTTGGCACATGCGGAGAGGCTCTTGTGCACCTTGCCAAGGAGCTATATTGGGGATTTGTAAGGATTGAGTTGGTGTTTGGTCTCGGCCGAGCGCCGGGTCGTAATGGTCTCATGCGAAGGCGTAATAATCATGATCAGAATACCGTGTACTCTGTAGTTGGACGTAAACAGGTATCGAGAAGGCATTGACGGGCGGCTAAACTGTTCCGCATAAGCATATCGGAATCACAACCTGCCTGTTGAAGCACTGTTCGATAACCTCGCCAATAGGATGCCATCAGTGTAGAGAGACGGTAGCATTATGCATTGGTGTGACTCAATTCCCCTTTCTGGTTATTGCTGTTTTCAGCTGACACGATGCAGGACGGCGCAAGGAACGAATCCTCTGGGTTCGCATATGACTTGCGGAAATGTGTTGGGCGCTGTAAGAGCGTGCTTGAAGATCTTTCTTGTTCAGAAGACCAAACTGAACAAACTTGTTAGGAGATGCGCTGAAGACTTTGCAGTGATGGGGCCGTATTGGCTTCTGGGTTGTATCGATTACATACCGATTATATGCATGTGCACCAGGAACTCTCTGCTTGCAAAATGGGAGAGGTGCGATTCATTGGCTTGTTTACCCCAATGAAGAGGCAGAGCAATTGTTCGCGTGCACAGAGTACAGAGAAGTCTTTTTGCTTCTTACATATTCCACTCGGCACATTGATTAAAATCCCAAATTATTTGTCTTTAGCCGCAGTGCTTGTCTAATAGCGCCGCTTCCCCTGGCAAATCATTTCCTGGGTTGCTCCCTATTTCGTATAGAGCCGGTCATCGCCAAGGAGTCCAAGTGCTTCATTTCGTCACCACTCCTTGGTAACCGTTGAACACGGCACAAAGATGCTTGGCGGCACGAATGGAGGCAATGTATTCCGCACTCCGCAGCCCATGGGCTATAAGGTAGGTACTTTAGATAGCCGAATGCTGACAGCAGGCCCCCCTCTCGTGAGTTTTCCAGATCCAAAGAGTCATTTGCCTTGTTGCATCTCGAGGTACGTATATTATTACTACAAGAAGCAATTCGGAGTATACCGCTTGGGTGTGTGGACGAGGATGCTGACATGGCCTAGAAGATTCCTGCCCTGGATCTTGGAGGGACCTTTTTTCTTATTCAAAGTTTTTTCCCAAATTACATTTGCCACCCGCGATGCCCTTCTGAAGCGGGAAGGTCAGGGTCCGGGGATCCTGGCTTTGACCGCGTCTATGGATTGATGGTTGCGGCACGGGCCTCGGCGAAGCTGCTTCAGCTTTCCCGGCTTATGAAAACGAGAACGGCAAGTCGTGGGCTATCGAGCAGCATACTGCCTTGTTTTGTGTATGGTGACCAGATCCAACTGCGACGGCTTGTTTCCTGTGGGACAACTTGGCTGGGTAGAATAGGCTGGGTGTTGCGAGAACTGACGCGACGCCCACGGTGATTGTCTGCTCCCCGTATTCCGTATTCCGCAGTGCTGCGTCTGCTGCCGGGAACAGCCAGGGCGAACCGTCTGTCTTACGTGGACACACCCATTACTGTACGCAGTAATTTGCACGGAGCGCAGTGCAAGAGCTTACCCGCAAAGGGGCGCAGAACCGGCGGAGTCCCACCTGCATTACGAGCCCGGTATCTGCGGCCAATGCGGCCGCTCGACACGCCTAAACCCTGAGCATCGAAGTCGCTTCGGGGCCTGTAGTACCTGTTTTGTGCCTTGTACAGAATGCTGTGTATGTTGTATGTTACATGCTGTGTGCTGCTCTATGCAGTGGTATCGATGCTGTCCCACCCTCTCCCCCAACACCCAGGCTGTCTTCTCAACGGGATCTACCTGCTTGTGCCGTATCGCTAGATCTCTGGTAATGCCTTTAAGGAGGATTCGAGAAGCTTTTCTGCTTAATGCTCCCAAGTTGTTGGCTGAGACACGGGTAGCGCACAGCTGCCTCGTAATATCGTTATGATTATCTATCAAACCTCGCTCTGTGATCGGCCTGCCTGAAACGTTCCTATCCTCTCTTAATCTGTTTGTTCGCCCCGTAGGCATAGTTGCTGCCAAGTAGCTCGGCTCATGTTTGCTGGTCTCCAGTACCGGCAGACAACTCAACAGTGGCGAGAAAAAATAGACCCATTCGTGGCCAGTGCTCCATCAGACTCTGCGGAAGAGACTTCTGCGCCTCGGCTGGAGGAATGGTATGTTTTTTCCCATTCTCTGATGCTCATCTGACGACAAGCTAACATGCAACCGTAGATTCAACCCCCACAGTGCTAGCACGATTCCCAGGTCACGACGCCGCCATCCCGCCCATCTAAGTGGTAGCCTAGATGTGCTCCCGCCTTCAGCCCTGGTCCATTCACGCGCGGAAATGTCCCATTGCATGGGTTCCAATAGCCGCTAAGCGGGCCTACATGGCGCAGGAAGGGGGAGGGTTCAAAAAAACTCTCGAGGCTAGTAGCAACGACCGCCAAAGTTCGACCGAAGAGGTAAGAGGGACAGGCAGGACTGGCCGTGCTCAGCTAGAGATGTTCTATTATTGTGCGCCGCCAGATCTGCAACTATCCTCTCCCTCTCTCCTCGCCCAAACATCCGTTGCCATCCTCATTTGCCCTGCTTCCGTGGACTGTTGATGGGAGCAGGCGTGTCGACAATGGACAGGCGAGCTTGATGTTGATTACATATCTTGTATCTTATCTCGCTTTCGCTGCGCAAGTTTTGGTCATACTTGCCCGTTCCATTCGTGTCAGCCTCTATGTTGGGCGATTCCTCCAACCTGGCCTGCATCGTTGAATGAAATCATGTCAGAGGAGGAGGACACCAGACGCTGGCTGGAGGAAGTTGTAACCAGATCCGGCCTCATTACAGCAGATGACCCGAAGCTGGTGATTGCGAGGCGGCTGGACATTATTCCATTGCGAGATGGTTCGCAGACCTCGCTAACCGCCGGTCCGGTCTTTTGGCCAACTTCCGCAGGCGCCCATATTCCGGCTGATATTGCCGTCAGGGTGATTCGGGAAGAAGCCATAAAAAGTGACCAGCATAGACAGCTTTTGGATTTGCTCGGCGTCCGGGAGGCTCCTGTGGAGGAGATTCGGTCCCTCGTCTTGCAGAAACATCAGCGCGCCGGAAAGATCGCTCCCGTTGCGTGCAAGGAACACTTGCGATTTTTATATCTCACGCATGCATGCCGAAGTTCTGATGTCGAGCTGCGTGACATTTATATCGTTGATCATGAGCTTCAACTGGTGCGGCCCCGTGTAGAAGACGTATATCTACCAGGAAGAGCGCCTTTTAGCCCTGAATACCTCTTCAGCCACCTGGCGGTCGCGGACCCTGAGGATCTATCTTACAGTACCTCTTTTGTGAATGCGGCCCTCTTGGAAGATGCTCCCTCTCCTCCTCCCGGGGCGACCACCTACCCGACATGGGCAAGGTGGCTATGCGACTCTCTGGGTGTCCTTGAGCAGATAAGGCTCGTGAACCGGAAGGGCAACGATATTTCTGATGAATTTGCACAGATAGCTCATCAAAGACCCGATTTAGTGTTGGGAATCTTGGAGCATATTTGGAAGACGCAAGGTCAAGTTGTTTGCGATAAACCGGAGATAATGAGCAAGATAAAGCGTATATCAGTACCCTGCAGAACGGGAGACTTGAGGCCATTGTGGGAGACATACATCCCGTTCCAGCATCTCCAGAGGCGGTGCCTTGAGTTTATGAAATCCAGTGAGCCGTTTCCCTTTCTAGACTTTGGCTTTCAGCCATCCACGGAAGACCTGTCAGGGAGATGGGCATTCCTCTATCGAGATCTTGGCGTGTCCAAAAACGACGATCTAGGACTTTTATTGGACATTCTGAGCTACATCCAGGAGGCCAATCCAAACGGACTATCATCCAAGAGATGCCACGACATAGTAGGGCTTTATTGTGAGTTGGAAGCCTTGTGTGCAGACTCGGACGAGCCTGACTCATCACGGGATATCTGTCGGTAAGTCTTATTCTTTCTTTAACTATTCATAAGATGAAGCGAGACGGTAATGAATATTAATCTCCTCTTTGTTCATTGACCAAAGGACGTTCATTGAAGACATCAATGGAATCCCCATTCCAGAGTTGTTTGGTTACGACCCTCAGTGGGTGGATCCCAAAGCATGCTTGTGGGAGGCGCCGTTATATATGACAACTAAAATATCTCTGAGATATGTATACGAAGAAATTTTGATGTGCAGCCCTGGCGACTTGGCCACTCTTTCGAAATTCTGCTCATATACCTTGCATTTACCTTGCTTGAATTGGCATGATGTGGCGGTAGAGCTAGCCAGCCTAAGGGAAAAGGGCATGAGAGAGTTCAGCCATGTGTTGAGGCTGTATGAGTGTTTGGATAAGTTGGTGACTTCGGGATCCGAGGACCTGAGGTAGGTCGGGGAACCCTACGCGGCTATTGCTTTCCATTATCGACTAACGGTCTGGGCCAGACAAGCATTCGAACAAGAGCGGCTAATTGCAGTGTATATAGACGGCCGCCTTGATTGGGTTAAGCGATCTCAGTGTCTATGGTCGAGTCCCGTCAACATAGCTGGAAGAGTAACCCTCGACGACTGCTACGCTGGCATGGAGCACTTTTTCGTCAACAAGCTAGGCATTGGGCGGCTGACTGCTGGGATGGTATATGACAAGCTGCTGGAAATAGGACTGGAGACTCCGCCAATATCAGAGGTTGGAGACACGCTGGAACTTTTCAGTTCTCTGTTACGTGAGAGCCAAGAGCAGCTCGACTCGGGCCCGCTGCTCAGGAGGCGTCTCTTCCCTGTGAAATGTCTGGATAACGTCTCAAGGCTTTTATCTGCAGAAATAGATTTTGCAATTGGCGACAGACAGCACCTTGTCGAGCCGTTTGCTGGGCGAGCCAAGATGCTGGATTTTGACTTGGGAGAAGTTTCTCGCTTGAAACCCTTCTTCAAGTGGGCTGGCCTGGAAAAACGATATCTGTCCACCCTTGTGACGGAAACGACTTTTGTTGCGGGAGGGCTTGTGCAGCCAATCTCAGATGTTAACAGGGATATAAAGAGGAAGTCCCATGCACTGTTACGGTATGGTGGCTGTTGTTTGCTTTGTTATTTCTCTGCTTGTTTCAATAGTATGGAATTACTTACACCATTGGCCATCTTAGGATTACAGCGGCGTTTTCTGGCCGCCTTCAAAGCCAAACCGACGCCTTCAACCTATATAAGCGTCTGCGCAACGTTGAGGTGATTGAAACGAGCGGCATCCTGTCAGTGCATACACTGATTCAGGACGGAAAGGTCATCACTTCTCGAGCGACGAAGAGCATGCTCCACATGGATGATGAGACTGGCCATCTGGCGATATACGTTCCCGACGATAAGAAGGCGCAAGACGTTTGCTTCGCGACCGTGCTTCCCGAGAAACTAGCAGAGTGGCTGATGGGAGATCCCACGCTGACGAAGATTGATGCCATCATGGTCGCTATTGTTGGATCGGTTCTGCACTATGAGGTGTCCATCGCCGACCAGATACTCCAGCGGCAAGGGATTGGATATACGGACTTGCTTGGCGAAGGCCTGGGCTTGACTTTGAACGAACAAGGGCAAGCAGCCAACAATGATTCTGGATCAGCTGGAAGCTTGAATGATCCTTTTCCATTACAATCGCCTCCTCTCTCGGAGCCAAATCTGAGGAGCCCGTTTCTGGGAAGGGAGGGGGGATTCGAGAATTTGCATGTGGATGACTGATAGGATGACGGGGGAGCACAAATTAATAAACTTGGCAAGCGAAGAGAATGCAAGGCTGTGGGTGGTCTATGAAGGAGGTCCCGATTTCGCTTCGATGGTTTATGCGGTGATTTACTTATACGTCAATGAGTGCCTATACAGGTATATTGAGAATTGGGGGAGATGCATCTACGAGGGAATACATGTACATGTACAAGACAGACGGCACGTGTTTTTGTGGCTACGAGGCACTCAGGTTAAGAACTAGACACCTATATATATGATATCGACTTAGGTAATTGAATATTATAACAACAAAATATCCATGGCAAAGGATGCAGTCATAAAGTCTAAAACGAAGCTGCTTTTTGCGCTTCTAGTGCGTTCTCGCATTCCAATCTTTGCGGGGAGCCGCGGAGCCATAAGCTGATTCGGGGGTTTCTGGTGGCTGAGCTACCGGGACTTGGGTTAGCGCTAGAACTGTGCTACCGTTTAGTGCATTTAGTGCGTTTAGTGCGCCTGTCAGGGGCTTGGAGGTACTGCTACTGCATAAACTGCGCTGCTCAGAGCGTCTCACCGCGTATACTGTACCCCTGCCAGGCGCTGCAGGGAGCGTTTGGGAGGCGCATCTGTATGACGCCAGGTGCTTATCAGCGTCTTATCGGCTGCACCAAGCTTCCCCCAAGCTCCCGAAGAGTCACGCTCGCTTCGACTCGTCATTCTTTTGATTCTGTCAAACCCGGAATCTGCACGGCCTTTTTTTTTCCGGCTCATCATGTAGTCCGAGCCTTTTCCAATTGATACCCGATTCTTTGTGATACGTTTACAAAAAAAAGCCGACTTTCGATACTACACGCTGCTTCAAAGGCGCCATCTCAACATGGCTTCGCCCGCGGCGTCGACTCGGCGCAGTCCTGGGTCGTCGTCTGCTGGCTCGTTAAGGCCATCCAACGACCATCTGGCCATCTCAGTCGATACCCTCGTGAACCATCTGCTGGTGTCGAAACGCTCGCTGTCGTCGATGACGCTCGTCTTGCGTGCCGATGAGATTGTGACGGCAGCGCGGCAGTCCCATGAAGACACCATCATGCTGGCAGCCCAAACGGGTTTCCTGCGCAACGCCATTGCCGACCAGGTGGCTATTCTGGGGCGTGTTGGTAAGAGTCTGCAGGCCACATGTGAGTGGGGGAAGAAGGACTTTGTGAAGCTGGTCCGGCGGATGGACGAGGTGGATGGAGAGCTGGAGGGCACGATGGAGATGCTGAGGGGAACCGTGGTTGATACAGCGCTGCGACCTAAAGGGGAGCCGAGGAAGAGTTTGTTGGATTTCGTGGATGAGGGGAGCGTCCATGGGATGAGGGACGCGATGAAGCAGTGCATAGGGGAGCTGCAGGTAGGGTTTGCCCCATCTATACGGCTTGTGTGTTGGAGAAACCGGTGTTGATATGTGATACTATAGGGGATCCAGCTCTCGTTCGACGGTGACCTTCTCCGGCTCGAAACCGACATCCGAAATATCAAGAAAATCATTGAGAGTGCGCAAATTCCTGCGCCGCAAGCCTCCGTAACGAAGCTGCTGCTGGATTTGTTCGAGCACTCAGCCAACATGGCGGAATGTTTAGCTTCATTGACACAACATTTTGATATGTGTGTCACGGCTATCCGGACGACTGAGGGAGCAGCAGCCTTGGCCCGCAGGAAGGCCGCCGAGGTTACTCAGTCCCAAGGCGGTGAAAGCGTCTCAATATCAGGGGTCATTGCCGAACAGGAATCCAACAGATCCGACCTCGAACCTCAGACGGCGGAAGATCGAGCCGAAATGCTGAGGGTGGTCATCCACGACGCGCAGCTGGTAGAAGGCGTTGTGCAGGATATTCAGGATCATCTTACCGAGGTGGAGATGAAATACGCCGCTCTAGGGGACCAGACGGAGCAGACCAGAAAGGCACACATGGGCATGCTCGACGCATATGCTTTGCTGGGAGAAGTTGGCGATCGCCTAGCTGATTATCTGGCCGCCGAAGAGGACTTTAGGACTCGATGGGAGATGGAAAAGGATGTGGTGTTTTCAAAGCTGGAGGAGATGAAGCAGATAAGAGAGTTTTACGAAGGCTATGCAAGCGCTTACGATGGGCTGCTCATAGAGGTTGCACGTCGACGCACGGTTGAGGATAAAGTACAGGCTATCTGGCGCAAGGCACAGGAGAGCGTTGACAAGATGCTTGAGACGGATCGTGCGGAGCGAGAGACATTCCGACAAGAAGTTGGGGAGTTTCTTCCTACAGATTTATGGGCTGATATGCAAGGATCGGCGAAGAGGTGGAAAGTTGTTCACGTCACTGATAACGGACAGGCAGCGGACGGGAACGCTGCGAATACGAATCGGGGCAGCAGCTAAGCAAGAAGATTGTTGGAACGAGCCTCTTACATACACCGAAAGAAGGGACGATAAATATTTTCTGATTGGACTATATAATTTACGCGACGCAAGATTTACCTTGGGATAAGATATTTAATAACGAGTGCTGGATATACTGATGATAATGGCTGTTATTTGAAGGGCTTGGAATATGGTGTTTGTGTTTGGTCAATGGATATATGGTGTACTGGGCATATCTGGAGCTTTGTGTATTTATGACGTGAACTGAATAACCTTCTTGGCTTTTCGACTTTTGTGGCGAGCATATTGTGACACTATCTACTCCGTATGTGAAATGGCAACACCTGGAGCAGGATATCACACATATCAATGCCTTTCATATATGTCGTGCCCATGAAATGAGGATGGCTTCGGCGTATACGCTATTATTGTAATAACTTCTGCATTGCCTTGCTTTCAGTGTGCCGCTGTTCATTAGAAAGAGGTATGATTCATGTGCTCATGGAAATGTGATGATTTATTTTAGGACTATCACTGTTTATGGGTTGGAACTAGGTGCTTGCAATCTGTCCTTCGATTCCCTGCTATTCATTGGAAATCGCCTTGATAACGCTCTTACCGAATACTTTCACCCCCCGTGCTCACATGGGCACCGTTAACCTGATGCAAAAGCTTATGCGGTCATCTCTATAGATTCGATATCCTGAAGATCTGTCGTCGCCTCTGCCGCAGTCTGCATCACTACTTGTCGTGCCATTTCCGATCGCGGTGTAATATCCAACTTGAATGGCTTGGGCTTCCTTATAAATCCATCTGCAAAAAAAGGTATCAGCACATTGTCAATATATAACGTAGCCAGTGGAGAGTAGGAATATCGAAATTTCTTACCAATTACGTCGGAAAGGCTCAGAGGCTTTTCGCCAGGACGAGGTGTGATTTTATATGCCCAGAGAAGGCAAGAAATCTGGATAAAAAGCGAGTTCTCCGCCACATGGATACCTTTCCGCGGGTTAGATTAAGTCAAGGAAAGAAGTGTGTTTGCATGAGACAATACCTTGGCATAAGCGACGGCCAAACCCGTAGTTGATATGATCACGTTTCAAGTAATCAGGCTGCTTGGAACTATTATACGCACTAAGATTGTCGCCGAGGTAGCGCTCTGGCATAAATTTGTCGGCATCGTCGTATCGTTCGGGATCTCGGTGAAGGCTGCCAATGTTTGGCATGATAACAGTGTCATTCGGAATTCTACATCCTTGATATGTGAAATCTTGGGTGGCGACGTGCGATATACCGATAGCAAACAGACTGCTGCATCTATGAAGCTCCTTTATAAGGGCTCGAACGTAAGGGAGATTTGGCTCATCCTCCCAGGTTGGCAGGCGGGACGGCCCTACTACTTGGTCTAACTCTGTATAGAAAGTAGTACTTAGTATCCAATATATTGGCATATGGCTGTTACTCGTTCTGTATACTAACCTTCTTGGGCCCTTTGTTGAGCTTCAGGGTTCATAGCAATTACTTTGAAGAAAGATTGAATCATGTTGGTGGTTGTCTCGGCACCTGCAAGGATGATTCCATTCAAAAGGCCTATTGTGACAATATCATCAAACCCTTCCTTTTTTTGATGCTTTAGAATGCCAACACCAAAGCACATGGGCTCTGTTCCAGCTGCTATCTGTTTACGAAGCGTCCGCAGGAAAGCCATACCGACTGCATTTTCGCGTGCGGCATATGAATCCGCAAGCCGGACCCAAGGCTGCATGCTGATGGGCAATTTCTCCAGGACAGGGATCCAATCAACAAGGAGCTTTCCAGGTTGGAGATCTACATCAGATTAGCACTTTGCTCGCTTGTCAATACGCGGCATGCCTGGGTCAATGGGAATGCCTACATCGTAATATGCCTGTCCAAACATCAAACAGTTCTATTATGATGGGATGGTCCAGCCGACTTATCCTCACCCCGTAGACTGCACTGAAAATGACGCTCGAAAAAGTTCGTTCCACATGAGTGAAAAACTTGTCTGGTGTTAGAGACAGGTCGCGAAGCAGTATCTTCATCTCGTATTCCTGATACTTCTTAATCCCTTGACACTGTTTGAAGCTAAGAAGGTCTGCGTATATGCGTTTAAATAATCGTAACTTCTCAAGTTGTAGTAACGAAACAACATTAGGCCATGCTCGTCCGATAAATATATTCATCCGTGGCCTGTTGGAAGTGATAGCTCCGTTCTTGATTCATATGTCAAGAATACGATTAACACAACGTTTCTCGAATATCCGGTAGCTTTTGCACATACCTTGTCTAGTAATTCCTTCGCTTCCTTTAGTGAACTAACAACTAAAGCTGGCGTTTGGCCAATCCATAGCATACAGGTCGCGCCAAATCTTTTGGCCAGTAAAGGAAGCTCAACCTCTGCGTTCTTGATCACCTTGGAGAAATAAAATACGTTTCCTATCATAGGCCAAGGCTTGGGGCCCGGTAAATATTTAATGGCCGGATATCGGCGAAACTGGAATATGGCCGTCAACAGACACAAGGCCAAACCCAGCAAGGTGGCCTCCTCCAGGCTTTTCCTGGAGAATAGAATAGTGTTAAGAGACATCCTAGGCAAAGAAAACTTCTACAAGTCGGATCTGAGCTGCTCTTGATGTTTAGTATGAGACCATGCGCCAGCTCGACTGGAATATACTTCACAATATATAGCAAAGGTGCACCGGCTCCAAGGCCATCGGCGATTCAAAACGGAGGGGTAACGAACGCACATCGACGTAAGATCATTTGAATACAAATTGCGCTATTGCAGTGGCCAAATAATGAAGCATTAATAGGGTGTCGTCGTATAATTTCAATGCGCCCAAGGTTACATGAACCACTAGTATCTGAGGTATGGCTCTATGCACTACGAATGGGGTTATCTGGCAATTTGCAGTCGGCCAAGTAGGAATATTTTCAATTATTTGTCTATTGTAAATAGAGAGCATACGAAACTCATATTCTCTGTCTCTTTCAATGTACTGCCTCGTATTTTGGTGATGCTCTGTGGTGGTGCTCTAGGTGCATGAGGCTTGTCTACAAATTCGCTTTAGCGGCTTAGTTGACTCTGGACTTGAATAACACCATGTTTAAATCCTATGAGGGGACGGGATCATTTTCTCCGGTTTCACCTCTTCCAAACCAAAAAGCCACTCATGTCTTCCACGCACCTGCTCACAGGCGATCGTGTTTTGAAAAGAGAAGCCCCGGCTTGGCAATCAAGCCCCACAGAGTCATCAAGTACGACATGGAGGAGTAACCCGCATGATTCAAGATAAGTTTTGCTGTTCCTATAGATGGACAGGGAAGCTCGCTACCCTATGATGCTTTGCCCGGCTTCGTCTATCCGTGCGGGGTTTGCCAAAAGCAGCACATTGCGTCAAAGCCTTGTAAATGCCAATCATTCATTAATTGCGCAGAAGAACAGTTGTATTTGAGTGGCGCGGATGACTACACATATATTAGTTGGAGGGTTGCAATTTCTAAGTTTCTTGATTTTCTCAACTGAAATGCTCGTGGATTGGTGTATATATTATCACGGCAATGGGAGCATGGTGTTTCATGCTACGTAATATCACCCTCAGATAAGAACATGGTTGTGAACACCATTTACAGTTTATAATGAGAACCAGTTAAATTTCCTAGAGGGGTTCCGTCTCTTGCTTTATTCTATGATAAGAAAAAGGATCTCATTTGTTTGATTAGATGATCTTTTAATGGTTGTCGCTAGTCTTGATTGTGAGGATTAGACGGAATTGATATTTGACTACGGAGTGCTGTGACTTTATACAGTGGATTTGGAAAGGCGGATACGTAAGCCAGTATATCAACTGCTATACACAATAAGATTTCATTGTTGTTTGCATAAGGTTGATGGGTAGTGCAAGGCTTTATGCGAGGCTTCAACAGTTATGAAATAGATGGCGTAGCTGGTACGCATAGTAAGCAAAGAGTAGATTGACGATGTCGAGGATACCCTAGAGTTTGAGACAAGCCTGCTAACAAGGGTAAATCATGCGAATCGTTTAGACAATGAATAGTGACTGGCAGGTAAATGGGCACTTGGAAAATCACAAATCAAAAGAGAAAACACGGCATGATTTTACTGGAATCCGGTCCATTTTCTCCTCAAACTTTCATGCCTCCCCTTATTCTCATAGCTTCGCTTGTCGTCATTTATTTTGCTGCAATCATTGTCATCTGCAGCATTGGATATGTCTTACTGAAGTTTCATCGAATAAACGGCTTGCATTTTGCACGTGATATAATGGTCAACAATGATCGTTAGAGGCGATCCGTAAATGAATTGAATGTGAAAAGAAGGTTCTGACCATATGGCTTGGTTTCAGCCTCATAAGCACTTTCTTGGCGCCTTGATAAATTGTATCATAATTAGTTTTGTTCTGCTCCTGACTGGCGCTGATGATTATATTATCAATATCATGTATGAGCTCGATTTAAGCTATCTGGAGTGCTTCCATCAGTATAGCAATCCTTCCCCGATCCACCATTGTAATCTAGCTTCACAAAAAATTGCCGAATTAGGAAATTATCATTTTGCCGCAAATGTCGTGCTACCAACAGCAAAACAGCAGCCAATCAGGTATTTCAAAACCATCTTAACCTTGACCAATGCAGTATATAATTTATATTGATAGCTGGGGTAAGATATAAAATCGCAATGCCGAATGGCTCTGGCATTGGCTGCTAGGGTGCGTGCATGTGAACTATATGGGTCTTAGGCGGGAGACTACGATGCCTCTGCGTGCCCTCTTTTTGGGTTGAGCCACTGCTCAGCTCGCTACATAATGATCATATATAGAATTTGAGTTATAACATGAATATCGTAATATCAAAATAATTGCAATAGCTGCATCAAAAGTGAAAATGCCGTCCGAATATGACAGGCACCTGCTGAGAACTTTGAAGCTTGCAAAGTTTATCGTGGAACACAAATCAATGCAGCCCTTAAAACCCCGGTCAATAAGCTGAGCTATGGAGTCTATAAACTGACGACATATTTAGCCTTGATCGCCTCATATAGGTGAAGAAAGAATGCGCCCTCGGTCTTGAACTTATCACGCCATGCAGTTCTACAATGACGCTCATTCAAGGAGCTACACCGAACAGTTTTCACGTCTATTACTTATATCTTTGGAGTAGAAGACATATTTTATGTGTTCAACATGCAATACCTGGTTGCTGATGACATAAAGACATGATGAGTCTGCATTTGAGGTCGGACGATGACGCTGTCGTCGTGTCACCACCCCTTCCACAGGGTGCTGGCTATGCAGTTGTCGTTGCTCTTGGACTGGTGTTTGCCATTGGTTTGTTACCTTGAACGGAATGTTCTATTAATAAATGCTAAGACGAACAGGGATGATCGGAATAACACGATTGCTGAAGAAATCTCTTCATGAAGATAATGCAAATGTTGAGACGTGAGTCGGGCATGTCAATACCATATCAATTAGATTCACGATATTGACTTGGGCTTTTTCAGCTTCATGGTGGCCAATCGATCAGTAGGGACTGGCCTCGTTGCATCTGCTGTAGTATCTGTTGGTGTTCACCATTGAACCTAAATGCAATTCGCTGCTGACGAAGACGTAGTCATGGCTATGGAGCACAGCTTTACTTAGCTGCGTGCTTGTCACATACCTTTACGGAATCTCTGGAGGATTCTGGTATGGAGCGTCGTGCCTGAGCATGATTGTCTTTTTTTCTTATCTTGGGGTCGTCTGTAAGAAGCGTATTCCAGAAGCCCACACTGTTCTTGAGATTATACGAATTCGATATGGTAGGCATCGATGAGTCCTTACTTTAATTGCTGAACGCTACGGAGTACTAAAATATCGACGCTAGGCACTGTTGCACATCTCATATTCACCTTCTTGGCTGTTATCAATAATCTTTTCAACACAATCAACATGATCCTGGGCGCTGCTGCCGTGATTACGTCTCTGTAAGAACCACTTGCTCTATTTTCCATAGAACTCATGTTAACATTTAACAGCACTGGTATGCATATAATGGCTTCGACTTTCCTTTTGCCGGTTGGAGTTGTTCTCTATACGTTATTCGGAGGCATTAAAGCTACGTTAGTATTACACATTATTCTATGTAGTCAAGCACCAGCTGAGATTAACATATTTTAGATTTTTAACGGATTACATACATACGTTCGTAATTCTAATACTATGTTGTTATTTGACAGCGAAAACCCTTGTTCATAAAGATGTTGGCTCTATCGACGGACTTTACGATCTTGTCGTGAGGGCCCAGCCTACGCATGAAATTGATGGAAATTACCAAGGATCTCTTCTTACAATGAATTCCCAGCAAGGAATCTTCTTTGCCATCATCCTTCTGGTTCCTAATTTTGGGGCTGTCATAGTAAGTGCAACCTCTGCTATGCAATCTGTGGGTTTACTAATTTGGTTAGATGGATACTAGCTACTTCATCAAAGCATTCGCAGCATCACCAAAGGCTGTTGTGCCCGGATATGTTGTGGGTGGCTTCACGTACTTTGGTATCCCATGGTGCCTCGGCACAATTATGGGTCTTGCGGCTTTGGGACTGGAGAGCTCTCCTATATTCCCAACGTATCCTCGCGTAAGTAACAGCTCGCTCCCCTTGACCAAACTTATGCTAATGTACTTATTGTAACGATAGCCAATGACCAGTACAGAGGTCGCTAATGGACTTATACTTCCATATGTAGCCGTGGCGGTTGCCGGCAAGGGTGGCGCTGTAGCAGTACTTCTTATGACGTTTATGGCAATTACTTCAACACTATCTGCCCAAGTCATTGCAGTATCGTCTATTTTTACGTTTGACTTTTACAGAACCTATATCAACAAAAACGCTGGAAACAAGGATGTTATTAGGTGGAGCCATCTGGGTGTTATTCTCTTTGCTGCCATCTCGGCTGGCCTCACTGCAGCGTTTAACTATGGCGGAATAAGCATGGGCTGGACGCTTTACATGATAGGTAAGAAAAAGAAACTCCTTTGGAAGACTATTCACTCATTCCTCTTCTTTAGGAGTCGTAACATGCCCTGGCATTTTCCCCCTCGTCTTCACTATTTTATGGGATAAGCAGAGCAGTTTAGCGGCTATTGTTTCCTCTGTAGGTGGTTTGGCCACGGGCCTCGGAGTCTGGTTGGGCACAGCGCAGGCTTTCTTTGGCGAGATAACTGTGGACTCCACCGGACAAACTCTCCCTTGCATGTATGGGACTGTAGCCTCTGCGTTGAGTCCTTTACTATATACAATTATCTTGTCATTCATTTGGCCAGATAATTATGATTGGACGCGATTTACGGATGAAAAGCTGTTGCTTGACAATGATGCCTCAACTGAGGAATCGGAGAGGGAAGAACCAACTCGCCAAGCTACTAAAGGCGGTGTATTAACTGCGGCCGCTGAAGTGTCATACGATAAATCGGATCTGAGATGGCAGCGATATGCTCTATTCTGGTCGCTGTTCTCATTCTTTGGAATTTGGGTTCTTTGGCCACTCCCAATGTATGGGGCAAAATACATCTTTACCAAAGTCGTGAGTTTCGCTGTTTGACCCAAAAAGCTGAGATAACTAACCACATCAATAGTTTTTCAGATCGTGGATCGTGGTCTCGCTGATATGGCTGTGGGTAAGCCTCTTAGTGTTGGGCATATACCCATTATACTCCGGAAGGAAACAAATTCTGAAGGTATTACATAGTCTGAGGGATTAATTATAACTTCCGGGTAAAATAAAGATGATACAAAGATAAATAATAATTACTGCGAAGTTTACAATAAAATAATCACAGGACTTGAATAAAATTCTTCAAAAGGCAACTGTCAGCTTCGTTAATTGTCCTTGTTAATCAGACTTCTCTTGAACTTGTTGACCATCGATCTCATAAGCATCGACTTTGTACTTGCGAAACTCTCGGGCTGGGATTCCCCTTTCAAATAGCATATCAAGCTCTTCATACGACCGTTTGAACGTTTCAGGATACCTAAAGAATGCCCATACAGTCACAAGTAGCGAGGTTCCGCCCCAGAAGTAGGCCGTCTTGCCAGCCCACCCCCAAGCCGTGGGATTAATCATATATGGTTCCAGGACTGCACCGATAATGTCAAATAGCTAGAGCACAAAATTAGTATGCTTATATCTTGAATTGGTAGTCATATAACGAACTTGATGCGCCACCTTGGCCATAGAAACGCTCTGTACCCGCAGGCTGACGGCAGAAACCTCACTCGACGTTGCATACGCGGCAGGGCCAACAGAAATGTCATAGCAGAATACCCATAAGATAGTAAGTGCGACTTGGCCCCATTTTGTTCCTTCATTAGCATGGACTGTTGCCAAGATGCCGATGAGGACGTTGACGATGGTCATAAAAACCATGCCCCAGAGGTAAAGGCTACGACGACCCAAATGAGCGATGAGAACCGACCCAATGAAAGTTGCGAGGAGTCCGATAGCAGTAGCAGCCACAGAGACCTTATAGCTGTTCTTTGCAGATAGACCTGCTTGCTCCCAGAAGTATGTTCCTGGGTTCATCATGAAGATACCGTTGAAGACTTGACCAGCAAATGCCATGCAGCAGATCTCCGTTCGGCGAAGATTGCTACCTCTAAAACAGGCAAGATATGAAGACCCTGTTTGTATTTCCTCTTCATAATTTACAGTATGAATTATCATGGCCAAATGTTCTTTGACCTTTGTGTCGTTCTTGGAGCTGAGCCGACGAATGCTGTGCTCTGCCTCTTGGAGACGACCTTTGCGAACAAGGTACCACGGTGACTCTGGAGCAAACAAGCATCCAATAAATAGTGGAACAGGCCAAATCCATTGAATAGCAAAAGGAATTCGGTAGGACCATTGAGAGTCTAAGCCAACAAGACCGTCAAGGACGCCGATTGCTATGAGCTGACCAACGATTTGCGTGATGCTGACACCGCTAGTAAGAAATCCACGTAGTGATATTGGTAGACATTCTGAGCTATAGGCTGGCCCAATAGACGTGAATGTACCCCAGACCATACCGCAGAAAATTTCACCGACAAGAAGCGTTTGCAGAGTGTGGGCACTGAACGGAATGGCAACGAAACCTGTCATGAGGACGAGACCAACGAGTATAACCTTTTTGTAACCGAACCTCGACGAGAGAAAGCCGTTGAAGGAGGCACCTAGGATAATGCCCACGATACTTGCTTGAGAGAGGCCGGTCTGCCATTTGGCAGGGATCTGGTAGCCATCACCAACAGGCACACCGTATGCTTTCTGAAACGCTGGATAGCCATAGAAATTATTCAAAAGCGCGTTATCATAAGCTTCCATTGTAATAGAGAGAGAGAGAAAAGCAGCCCAAGCAACGCCCTTCCACTGTAAACGAATGGCCTCGAGAATGCCTTGAGAGTGTTCAAGGTCAGTAGCCTCCTTTGCCCCTTGGATGATGATGTCCCATTCTTTTCCCGGATTAGGATCGGCCTCCATAGTTTCAGTTAAGGCTTTATCATCTGGGCCACGAAGTGCATTAATTAAGGCCGGAGCCATTGTGTAATTCTGTGGCGTATCTGTTTGGGTTTAGAATAGCTGTAATGGGTTCTGCACGGAGGGCATCTATATCTCGAATTCTTGGGGGAATGCACATTCTTATGCTTCATCGACTACCTGTTTCATCTACGATAGCAGTGTGTCACCTATCTCCCAGCTAGTCAAATTTTGTTCGTCTAAACGTGGGTGTCAAGTTGGCCATCATACTATCCCATATATTACCCAATGGCAATATGCCGGTTACAACATTTCTACCATCTAGTCGACTCTAGTTTTGGGCGATCCGGAATGTAACCCAAGCAATGTTGTTATCTGTTAGTTAGCAACGGATATTGATGCAGCCTTTCAAGTCGGTTATGCAGACTATTGACTCGACTATCTCCAGCTTTCCAGCGTAGATACTAGATATTACCTGCCACATACAGCTGAAACATTAGATTCCATACGCGGATAGGAAATAAATAGCTATGAAGCATGATAGGAATAGGCGGCATGCCACTACCGTTATCTCCCCGGCTGCTTCGTATCTCATGATCCCATGCTTGCTAGCTTCACTCATTCTTAATAATCTGAGTGATTTAGCCGAACTTCAAGATTACCCCAGGTTTTATAATGGAGGGAATTGTTGTCGTGTAACGTTATATCGGCAGTCCGTTCCGACGGCTTTTCAACCGATCATTACTCGTGGAAATCATGGCCTCGTTGGACGACATTCTGTCAACTAGCGTCTTAGATATTCCCCTAACCCCCGCAGTGGCGCTTACTTGGAGACAAGGTCGATGACATGCGAAAAGTTCTTAAGATGTGCCACGGCTATATCAATGTCGATCGTACCCCGCTTTCACGTTTGCTTAATAGCAGAAGAGCTGAGGTCACGATGGCTTGAGTGGGGGACAGGAAATAGGTGATAAGGTGATTCTTGGTCGAGCTACTAGGAGCAAGTCCGATAACCGCGTATCGTCAAGATAATAGGAGCCTTGGCGCCCCATACTGGACATAATTGCGGAAATGTCTCGGTATAGATAATAGCACGGCGAGGCTGTTTCTCCACTGGACCCCTCATCCTGTTCGACGACTATCAAGTAGATACTTTTCCAAACACATAACGTTCAATCTGGTGCCACCATTACAGCCAGACAAACAGATAACTGCTATTCACCATGCCGTTTGACGCAGTTGGCGCTGTTAGGACCGCTCCAAGCGACGGTGCGGATGCATTGTTCGATCCCTCGGCTCCCTTCTTTAGTCGCTTTACTAGCCGGAGGTCAGTTGTGTATAGTACCAAAGGGATCGTTGCAGCTTCACAACCTCTTGCTGCGCAAGCTGGCCTTGATATCCTGAAGGCTGGGGGCAATGCTGTCGATGCGGCAATTGCCACTGCAGCTGCTCTTGGTGTGACGGAGCCATGCTCGACTGGCGTGGGAGGAGACATGTTCATGATTTACTGGGATGAGAAGAAGCAGAAGGCATTTGCAATGAACGGTTCAGGCCGCTCACCGGCTGATCTGACAATTGACAAGTGCCGGGAGATTGGCTTGAGTGGCAATTTATTGCCACCACAAGACGCAAATTCGGTTACAATCCCTGGACAGGTTGCCGGATGGTTTGACGCAATGGAAACCTACGGTAGTGGTAAAGTAACCATGGAACAAATGCTGAAGCCCTCAATCGAACTCTGTGAAGATGGTTTTCCCGTTTCTGAGATCACAGCAAGACAATGGATAGAGTGTGAGGAGTTACTTAAAAGAGTTTCTCCAAATGGCGGCGAGCTTTTATTGACGGACGGCAAAGCTCCTAGAGCTGGTCAAGTATTCAAAAACCCAAATCTTGCCAAGGTGCTTCGAGAAATAGCGTCCAAAGGTAGAGCAGGCTTTTATGAAGGATGGGTTGCAGATGCTATTGTGGGCACTATCCAACAGCTCCGGGGTGTTATGACAACACAAGATTTGAAAGACCACACAACTACTTTTGTCGAGCCGATATCAAAGTCGTATAAAGAGTACCAGCTTTGGGAATGCCCACCTAATGGCCAAGGCATTGTCGCCTTGGAAGCGCTAGGCATCATTGGCAACCTGGAGAAAGAAGGGAAGATCCCTTCTCTCGAGAGTTTAAGGCACAACTCTCTTGAATACGTTCATACCATTGTGGAGGCTCTCAGATATGCGTTTGCTGATGGGGATGCATATGTTTCGGACCCAGAGCACTCCGGACCGGTATGGAAAGGCCTGCTTGACGACAAGTATCTGGCCGAGCGATCATCTGGCTTTAAACTGGATGCTGCTGACGCAGCTTTGAAGCACGGGTTTCCCAACAAAGCTTCTGATACCGTGTATTTGACTACATCGGACTCAGAAGGTAATGCATGCAGCTTCATCTGCTCACTCGCCTCAAACTTTGGAGGTGGAATCGTTCCAAAAGGCTGTGGCTTCGCCCTTCAAAATCGAGGAACTCAATTCCAGCTACGTGAGGGACATGTAAACACACTCAGACCCCGAAAAAGACCTTACCATACCATTATTCCAGCAATGGTGACGAAGAATGGCCGACTTGATCTCTCTTTAGGTGTCATGGGCGGTTTCATGCAACCGCAAGGCCATTTGCAAGTGATGCTCAACTCGTGTGTCTTTGGCTTTAACCCCCAAGATGCCCTAGATTCACCAAGAGTGTGCATCCGACCATCGCGCACGCTACCAGAGTACGCAACTGCAAGTGATTACTCCAAGTTGACGCAAAAGTCTATCATATGCCTAGAGGAGGGCTTCTCTGAGGATACGGTCGAGGGCCTGCGCAAACTGGGACACGAGGTAGAACTCATCAGGGGATGGGATCGTGGATTATTTGGCCGAGGACAAGTCATACAAGTCAATCATGATCCAAGTGGCCAGAGAGTATACCACGCGGGAAGCGACCAACGCGGGGATGGGCATGCAGTTGCATGGTAGCCTTATATATTGTTATAGAATCCTATTCCTCGTCATAGAACGTGCTAAAAGCTGATCAATGGCTGGCTATTCATACTCGTCGCGCTTCAACATTCTCATCCTTATGGCCTGCTTTGCACATCCACTTTGATATCGGAAAACTTGGATGACACAATCCTTCCATCCTTGATTACGGCTAAGATGTTCTGCTCAGCACGATCCAGAAGCGTAATATCCTCCAATGGATTGCCGTCCAAAACAAGAAAGTCGGCAGCAAATCCTTCCTTAATCTGCCCCAGCTCATTTTCTTTCATTAGTAGCTTCGCCGCGTTGACAGTCGCACTGCGAAGTATCTGCACAGGCGTCTGCACTTGGCTTCGAACAGAGAACTCTTTGCTCTGGGCGAAATGCAGAGGGCCTAAGAGATCGGTACCGAAACATATTGTAACACCGGCGTCGGTGGCGATCTTGATGGCTTCAAGACCCTTTTGCAAGATGTCGTCGTTCTTAGCCGCCGAGACTGGAGGCAGAAAGTTGAGTTGCTTCGACATTACGTGGGTGATCAGGGTCGGCGTAAGGAATGTGCCCGACTCAGCCATCAGTTTAGCCGTCTCCGCATCAATGAGATTACCATGTTCAATACCCCTCACGCCCTGTCGAATAGCTTGCTGGATAGCTTGAGGCGTGTAGCTGTGACTGGTAACATAGGTTCCATTATTCTTTGCCGCGGTAACAATCGCTTTGATCTCCTCGTCTGAGAATTGCAGGTTTTCAATCTTGTCCGTTGCGCTGGCAATTCCTCCGCCTCCCATGATCTTGATAAAGTCTGCACCTTGTCGCAATTCATCACGGGCAACTCTGAAGCATTCAGACGGTCCATCGACAATACGGCTGATTCCTGAGACAGCGCCGCAAGAACATGGGCTCTGATCATGCGAAGATCGCATGTCGCCATGACCGCCTGTTTGTGAGAGTGCATATCCGGCAATGAAGAGTCGAGGGCCAATACAAACGCCTTCTTCAACAGCTTCCTTCATAGCCAAGCTCGCGCCACCGCAATCGCGAACGGACGTGAACCCTCGGTCAAGCATCGGCTTGAGAACCCAAGGCTGACGGATGAGACTTATTCTCTCCGTCATGTCTCTATAAGCGCTGAGACTAGCTTCGCCAGGGACAACGGCGATGTGAACGTGGCAGTCGATTAGTCCAGGACATACATGCTTGCCTTTGAGGTCAATAACAATTTCACCATCAATGATACTGGGAGTTGCGTTGGTATTTGTATCTATAGATAGAATCTTCCCTCCGGAAGTCTTGATTGTGGCATTTTCGACAACTTGCCCTTTGAGAGGATCGACCAGCTTTGCGTTGGTAAAGATATATGTCGGCTGGGCGTCCAGCTTCCAAGGTTTGATAATCTTTGACATATCTATGTTCGCCATGGCTTTAAACAGGTAGTTGTAAGACGAACTGAATTACTTTCAATCAAGTCTTTCTCGCTTAGAATCTTGTGTATAGTGTTGAGATGCCTAATGAGCAGGGCACAACTTGGTTCATTTTAAAGCATTCCTTAAACCCCCTCTTATACTTGTCCGCGAACTCTAATAGCTCGAACTAGTTGTAACTAGATCCAACCTCAACTAACTTTGTTGAAGAGCCTCGGCCCAAGCCCTCCAACGCACCTATCCTTGTCTTTTATCCCTTTTGGGCGTCGGCGGCAAACAAGTGCCCGATTATTATGGGGGAAGCAATCTATCTCCATGATCTATTTCGTTTCTCATGCGAGGCTCTATATATAGATGTAAGAAACGAAACTATTCGTCAAGAATACGATCGATGTAGCCATCAGCAGTCCTCTCTTCAAGTGTCGTTATTCTCTAGATTTCATAAAGTATGGAATAGCTCGGACATTTAGGTACCAAAAGTCCGGTTAGATCCCGCGAACGGAGACGGAGTGCACGCTATTTTCCATGTCCGACTGAACATGGCGCCCAAAGAGCAATTGGACTTGCATCGCAACTGATGTAGTGAGAAAGATTTGTTTCTACAATTTCTACGTATGGCAATCTGCAGCTACTGGACCCATTTAGAATTGCAGAACACCCCTTGTATTCTATTCCTTCAACCGGGTATATTAATGCCAGCCAACCCACGCATGCGCACTTTCGTCGCATAGCGCCTCTCCGCCTTGGTTGAAGAGGCCCACTGTTTCTGCTTCATACATGCATGATCTCAGTTGATTTATAGTGCAGTAGTTGTAAGCTTAAGTGTTGAGATGAATGTTTACGCTGGCATGCGTAACTCCAGAAAATAGAAATAATAAGCTACGAGGCACAATGAAGAGAGAAGAAAATTGGTAGTTTCAACATCTTTCATCTAAAAATTCTATTTACAAGACAATTCTCTACCATCTATCTCTGTTATAATGCGTTTATGCACTCCGTACAAATCACCACTTGTTATCCATCACCTCTCCATTTACAATGTTGATCAAATTCCTTACCGGGCCTAGCTTTTCACCCGACCCGAAACGCATCGCCTTATGCATAACTTCTCTATAATTATCTCCGGGAGACACTTTCCCGAGAATCTGCTCTCTCCTTGTTTCAACTCGGTCTGGTACTGGGATAGGCCGGCCGACAACTGCGTCCATGCCCTGCCAGGCAAACGTGATGGCTTCCTTCGCGCCAGCGGGGATACCTGTGGCATCCAACATGAATATCTTCGTCTTTGGGTAGCTTTCTTGAATGAAATTAACAATGTTGGGATTATATGCGCCGCCACCACAGAGAAATAGCTCGTCAATATCTTGCGATGGCGAAAAACACTTGTAGTGATCTACTATGGACTGAGCCGTGATTCTCGTAAGTGTCGCAACTACATCATCCTGAGAAAGGCCTTTTTCTTCCGCCTTCGAGATGAGCTCAAGAGCTAATGAGTCAGAAAACTCCTCGCGGCCTGTAGTCTTGGGGATGGACCTTTGAAAGTAAGGATGGTTGGATATGAATTCGTCCACAATCTCTTCGTCTACTTTCCCTCGCTTGCCCATTTCGCCATCTTTATCGTATTCTCGCGCTCCGTCAGTGTAATAGCGAACAGCAGCGTCAATGTAGATGTTGCCAGGACCGGTGTCAAAGTCGAAGAATCCATTATTGAGCTCTCCGTCGGCATCTGGTGGAATGAAGCACACATTGCCAATGCCGCCAATATTTTGGCAGGCCCTCAGCTTTGTTGGATGATGCAAAAGCAGTGCGTCAAAGAAGGCAACCAGGGGGGCTCCTTGCCGGCCCACAGCAACCTCGCTGACTCGGAAGTCAGTCACGGTTGTGATTCCCGTGCGAGCGGCGATGACCGCACCTTCTCCCATACTGAGCGTTGTCCTCACCTGGTTCTTCGTGGGATGGGGAATATGCCATATTGTTTGTCCATGAGATCCGATGATGTCTATTGTGGCCTTGTCAATGTTATTCGTAGAAATGAACTCTAACGCTGCTTTTGCAAACGTTTCTCCAAGTATAACATTAATCTCTGCAATTTCCTCTGGTGAAGTCGAGTTATGAAGGATCATCTTCATCACCCGCGTCTTAATTTCAGGGTTGAGCGGCGTCTCTCCATATTTCAGCAACTCTAAGCTAACAGGCTGCGTTGGATCTTGTTGTGTAAATCGACATAAAGCACAGTCAACGCCATCCTAAACCATATATCTATTAGTATGCTCATGTGATTTATATATCTCGCCCAAGATCAGGAGAATATACCATAGACGTTCCGCTATTCAAGCCCAACACCACCAAGTCCAAGGCTGGAGCAGTAGTCGCGATAGAGCCCATTTCAAACCAGTACTGCCACTATGTAAAACGGGAGACTGGGATGCGCTGTCAGATGACTATTCATCGAATTCTATGTTATCGCTATTTGGCAAGATGAGGCTAAATAAGTAAGTTGTATCGCTCGCATGATTTGCAGCGCCGCATGGCGCCTCGTACATCGTCTAAACGGCAGAATAGCATCTTCAAACAGCCTTTCAGCCGACGACAGTACGGCGATATCTCGAATCTTTGAACAAGCTAGCAATAAGTCTTATAGAGTACCAATAGTCTTAGGAGCCGGCTGTCTTGTGGCTATTGCTAGCGCTGATTATAGCCAAGGCTCGTATCGATCTGTAACGTAACTTGGCCGACATTCACGCGCTCGAAGAATAAGGCTCTGATACTCTATATAAGACGAATGCGGGGCCCCGAATTTTCGCTCTATGGGTATCGCCTCCGCATGGGAACCAAGAGGATACTATTATAGCGGGCTTCATCTACTTTGGACTGGCAGGTAAAATTGGGCTGGAATGAATTAAAGTAGAGCGCCTTTGTTCGTAGCGTATCTCACTAAATTCTGATCTACTACTCTACCGAGATATGAGTCTGTTGATAGGGTAAATGGAAAACGGTTAATTTACCAAAGTCGGTCAGCTAAAGGTTGCAGTGAACCAACAATCGACGTATTTAAATATGGACCATGCCAACCCCATCCCAGACTGAAGCTTTCAGAACCTATTTCTCAATTTTGTTTGGCTAAGCGACCAATATCACTGAGCTAGCTACTGATTTGTTAAATCTTATTCTTCTCCTCGCACAATCATCATGGCAAAAGATGAGGACGTGATTGAGGTAGGCAGAGATGTTGAGAGAGAAGATCAACACGATGAGAAGCCAGATCTCTCGGGCGGGGCACAAGAGGTGGTTGGCATGCAGGAACTAGATCCCGCCCTGGACAGGAAGATGCACTTGGTCAACAACGTAGGTGATGAGACATGAAGATGGCAAGCTTGTATGAAGACTAAGTAGAAATAGGCATTGGATCAGATTGGGTGGACCAATTACCACCTGAAACTATTCTTCTTGAACGGCTTTGGGTAAGTCTTGCAATAATACGCGTGCTCCTTGCAGCCCATTTCGGTTGCTAATATTCATATTCGTCTAGATATGGTGTAGATGCCCTACAACTATCTCTTCAGGGCATCATTGCTGTCCAAGCCGTTCTTGAATTTCAACCTTCCTATGACAAGGGCCTGACAATCGCCCTGTACATTGGTATGCTTATCGGTGCTCTCTTCTGGGGCCTTTTCGCCGACATCATTGGCCGCAAAATCGCATTCAACATTACTCTTTTTATTTGCTCCATATTCACTATTGCAGCCGGCGGAGCTCCCAACTGGGTAGGCCTTGGTGTATTGATAGCTATAGCTGCATTCGGCGCAGGTGGAAACCTCATCCTTGACACCGCCGTCTTTCTGGAATATCTTCCCTCAAACAAGCAATGGCTTCTCAGTGTGCTTCCTGCTTGGTGGGGCCTTGGTTGTTCAATTGCAGGCTGGGTGGCTTGGGGATTTATGCGTAAGCTGATTTCATATCTAGTTATTGTTTCTGTGTCTCAGATTGGTGGTACTGATGAATTTATAGCAAACTATTCATGCGCAGATGCAAGCGACTGCACCCGAGCAAACAATAGCGGCTGGAGATATGTCATGTACACCATGGGAGCCTTTATTGCAGTGCTGGCAGTTGCTCGAGTGACTGTTATCCGTCTTCAAGAAACTCCCAAGTTTCTCTTAGGTCAAGGCAAAGATGAGGAAGTGGTACACAACCTCCAAGGGCTTGCAAAGAAATACAACCGTCCCTGCCATCTCACTGTTCAACAGCTGCAGGCCTGTGGAACAGTCAACTCTGCGCACTCTCGTAACCGCTTCTCAGTCGGCGAGTTCCTCATCCATCTCCGCAGTTTGTTTCTCACAAAGGAGATGGGCTTCACAACCATTCTTTTGTGGCTATCTTGGTCCAGCATTGGTCTCGCGTATCCGCTGTTTAACGTTTTCCTTCCTTATTACCTGGCCAGCCGCGGTGTCCAGTTTGGAGTAACCAGCGCCTATGAGAACTGGAGAAACTATGCCCTTGTACAAGTCTGTGGCATATTTGGGCCGATTGTGGGTGGCCTTATGTCGAATTGGAAACCCCTTGGAAGGAAGTACACCATGGTTATAGGCGCGTTGATTACCATGGTAAGTTGATGGATGCTGCCGGTAACAGCCATTTCAATCATGACTAATGGTTTCGTATAGGCATTTTTCTTTGCGTACTCTCAGGTTTCTTCTCAAGATCAAAACATTGCTTACAGTTGTGTGATTTCCTTCACTCTGGAGATCTACTATGGCGTCCTATACGGATATACCGCTGAAGCACTGCTATCTGCCCACCGTGGTACAGCCAATGGTATTGCTGTTGCTTTCTGTCGACTGGCGGGAGCAATGAGCGCAGTTGTGGCGACGTTTGTCCCCCATTCTTTTCTTCATTGTGTATAAATTATGGATTGCTAACGCTCTACTCAGATACGCCGACCCGTCAACTACTGGCCCTGTCTTTGTATGTGCGGCGCTATACGGAGGACTTGCATTGTTTGCTTTCTTGTTTCCGTTTGAGCCGTATGGAAAAAGAGCTGCTTAATTTACGTATGCTCAATATGAATCAGTTTTGGGATTGAGATGAGTTGTGAGCAAAGGAAAGTAGGGTACTATGACATATTTATGCGCTTCAGTTCTATAAGGGGGGAATAACCTAATACCAATTGAAATCGTTCTGACTTGTTACACCCACTGCGATCCAATGGAATATTAAACTGCCAACCCAGAATTTTCATATATACTAACGCGATTACCATCAGCTGCGTCTATCGAGGTACATCCGATTGTGCAATAGGATTTCATCTGTGGCTTGAATTGATGCGAGGATACGAATACGCAGCCACAACTAGTAAGCTATGAATGAAGGAAGGCCGTCATGATCCGTAGAAACTACATCATATACACTCTAAATAATGCGAATAAAAGTACACTAGTTGTTAATGATGCAAGGTCGTTGATGGATGTTAAAACAGTAGCATGGCATAGAAGATATTAAGTTAATTCTATGAACTAACATTGGCATTCATGACAGATAATGCCTACATCTATGCCCTCGGAGCTACCCTGTATACAAGCACGAATACACAATTCTTATGCCCATACTCCGTACATGGCCTTGGATTTATGACGGCAACTATGGTATAGACCGTAGCCATTCATAATCGTATGTCGTCACACCTAGTTTCTGTATGAGCCGAGCAATTAGACATTGTCTCAGCTTGTAAGACACAATGATTGGCTGAGCGTTTTCGTCACCTCCCGAGTTGCCATCCACAGGCTCAGGCTACAGTGGAGGGGGGGCAAGTAAGATAAGGGTTACCATGGGCTGCAACAGTTTGATAAAGACATGCACTCTTTGTATTAGTTTCATTTCCATCAGTAGGTACTTTGAGCCAGCATATAGTCTAATAATACTGGCATGTCATCTCATAGACTCCAGCTCATCACATCTCGGAGCGCACCGACTGCGCGGCCCCTGCTTTAGCCGCCGCCAGCTGCAGGGGCCCTTCCCCAGTGTTTAGTGCCTTGTGACCGCTAAAATCCCCCCGTATTAGCGGGCCAGGGGTCCTGCTTAGGCCTAGCTCCAGCCAGCACAGGCATCACCAGCGCTGACCGCCCAGCGATGACGTGCGGCCGCATGCCAGTGTTTGCTGTAGCGCTTGTACGCTGTGCTATGCACTATGAGCTGAGCTGAGCTGAGCTACTAATGTTTATCTCTGCTTATCTACTCCGTGCTCCGTGACTCTTTGTCGAGCTTCCATCATCTCTTATCCTTCCCCCCTTTCTCTCCCCTAATCATCTCATCATCTCCTCATCTCTCTCCTGCATCAGTACCAGAAATCCTCACAATGGCTGTTCTGAGCAGATTGGCCCTCACGGCCTCGTTTGCCCTCAGCTGCGGCGTTTCAGCGGCTGGGCTCCAGCAGCAGAGCCCACTTACTGCGCCGTCTTCGCTCTCTTCATCGCACGAAAGCATCGGCGACTACAGCTCGAAGCCGCTGATCGATACCGAGGCCCTGCAGGATGCCATCAGCATCGATGCTCTCGTGAAGCGCGCCGAGAAGTTCTACAAGTTCGCCGAGAAGTCGGAGGAGGAGTACGGTCATCCGACCCGAGTCATTGGCAGCGCCGGTGAGTCTTGCATCAAATAGCTGAGGTCGCGACAGCAGCTAACTGGGTGAAAATTGCAGGCCACGAGGCGACTCTTCAGTACATTACCAACACGCTGCTCGACCACGACGACTATTACAATGTCTCTATTCAGGAGTTCCCCGTCACGCTGAGCAACGTCTTCCAGTCCCGTCTCGTTCTCGGCAACGAGGTTTCGAAGAGCGCTATCCCCATGGGGCTGACGCCGCCGACCAAGGATAAGGAACCTGTTCATGGCGACCTGGTGCTTGTCAAGAATAGTGGTTGCGAATCCTCCGATTACCCCAAGAACGTCAAGGGTAACATTGCCTTTATCCGCCGAGGAGTCTGCTCCTTTGGCGACAAGTCCATCAAGGCGCACTTTGCCGGTGCCAAGGCTGCCATCATCTACAACACCGATCCGGAGGAGCTTCATGGAACTCTTGGACTTCCAGTCGATGACCATGTTGCAACATTTGGCATCGATGGCGTTGAGGGCAAGAAGGTTGCCGATAAGCTCGCTGAGGGGAAGTCCATTGATGCCATCGCCTACATCGACGCCGAGGTCAAGCAGATCCAGACAATCAACGTCCTTGCGCAGACAGAACATGGTGATCCAGACAACTGCGTCATGCTTGGTGGCCACAGTGACGGTGTTGCCGAGGGCCCCGGTATCAACGACGACGGCTCCGGCAGCATGTCAGTCCTCGAGGTTGCCGTTCAGCTTACCAAATTCAAGGTGAACAACTGTGTTCGCTTCGCTTGGTGGGCTGCCGAGGAGGAAGGTCTATTGGGATCCGACTTTTACGCCGAGAACCTGTCTGAGGAGGAGAACCAGAAGATTCGTCTCTTTATGGACTACGATATGAGTAAGTGTTTGAAGAGAAAAGTAGAGAGCAACAAGGACAGTTACTGACTCTTTTTTGTGTAGTGGCCAGCCCCAACTTTGCCTACCAGATTTACAACGCCACCAACGCAGAAAGCCCCGACGGTTCTGAGGAGCTGCGAGACCTCTACGTTGACTGGTACAAGTCCAAGGGTCTCAACTACACATTCAGTATGTCTTTTGACCTGTGGTGTTCCTATTTATTCGTCACTGTTAGCTAACTACTTGATAGTTCCATTTGATGGTCGTAGCGACTATGATGGCTTCATCCGTGCTGGAATTCCCGCTGGTGGAATTGCCACTGGTGCCGAAGCTGTGAAGACCAAGGAGGAGGCCGAAATGTTTGGCGGCCGGGCCGGAGAGTGGCTCGACCCCTGCTACCACCAGCTTTGCGACGACCTAGGCAACCTGAACCACACTGCCTGGGAGGTTAGCACCAAGGTAAGATTTCGTGTTGCTTACAGTCAGACTTGATGACGTGTGCTAATCACGATACGCAGCTTATCGCCCACTCGGTTGCTACCTACGCCCTCTCTTTTGACGGGTTCCCCAAGCGCGAGAAGGAGACTGAGATTACCTCGTACAGCCAGACGACCAAGCACCACGGCCCCAAGCTAATCATGTAAGGGGATGCGTATTGCTGGATTTAAGATATTTTACAGTTGCATGAGAAGATAGACATGGGCATGGTGGGATTGGATAGTGCATTTTGGTTATAGTAGAGTCAAACTGTTGGGCATACCACAACAAGTAATTGAATACGATATTAATTCTTCTGTACCTTGTACTCGGCTTATAAACCTTCTATATGCGTATGTTGACGGGTCTTGGCAACCGCGGCTTTTGACTTGATTATCCTATCAAATCCTCGGCTGTAATATGATACATCACGCCGAATAGTTGAACGTGATTGGCGGTGTCTCTATCTTGGCCCTGTACTGCAACACAAGCGGATGAAACATGATAGAGCATTTAGCAGTCTTGGCTTCAAGCAAGGATGCACACAACACCGAAAGAGGGAACCCCAAATCACGACATCAAAAATGTTTATGCCGTTTCCCTTGCTCTTTGTGCCTATTGCTAGTTGCCATTGTAAAAAAACAGTAAAAAAAGAGTAATTAAGAGCTGGCATATATACACAGGTTTCCTACCCACACACACACACACACACACGCGCGCACACACAAACACACGCCCCATTCTAATGCCACCCACACGGCCTCTTCCTCCAAGGGAGAAAAAGAGGTCAAGATTATCAAAAAAAAAGGAGAGCAGAAAATAGAATAAAAAAAAAAGAATAAAAACAATAGCAAATTCAATCTCCGAGTTATTCCCTCTGTGATGTAGCGATTTTTTTTCTCCCAAGACGCCGTTCGCTTTATTTCCAAAAAAACAAAATTGTGTGGGCTAAATAAAAGTATAAAAAAATATGTAACATGGGCAAACTAAAGAGGCATACACACAGCAAAAGAAAAAAAGAAACTGGTGTTTGCGCCTCGAATGTTAAAAGAGTAAAGAGATGGCCCATCTCCTCCTTGTTAAAAATACCGTCTGGATTTTGTGCGGTATTATTCTTTTCTCCCGTATGTAGATATGTGTAGGGTTATATGTGCGGTTCACGACGTCTTCTCCCTGGATGCGTTGGACTCTTGGGAGCCGAAACAGCTCATCCAGGATAGTCATTTAAGCGTCTTTCTCCGGATCCGATGCTTGAGCGGGTTCTTGAAGCTCTTGATCATCTTCTTCACCTTTACAGGCTCAGGCGGAGGCGTCGTCACTGCTGGCGCAACGACCGGGGCGTCGAGAGCCACGGCGGTGGTATTAGGGGTTGTGTTCATGCCGGCGGTGCCTGGTGGCAGGGCGACGACGGGCTTGGAGAGGATGACACGCAGCATCTTGCTGGTGCCCTGCTGGCCTGGGTCGAGCTGCATGAGCTCGACGAGGTCGTGGCTGACTCGCTGGGCAAAATCAAACGTGTAGAATTCGTTGTCACGGAGTTCGAGGGTTAGGACGGGCATAGGGATCATGGATAGGACAGGGATGTCGGCCAAATTGTAGCCGGAGAAGATGGACCAGAGCCGGGGCTGAGGAACGGCTTCGCTCTCAGTCGTCGTCTGCTGCGCCGACTGGCCAGACGTTGACGTCGATGCTTCGGAGATGGACGAGGCTGAGGATGTGCGGTCCGCGGGTAGCCGCGGCGCATTCTGGGCCACGGGCGCATAGTTTGGGATTGCGCGTCGGGCCATGGATCGAGCTCCAAAGGTGTCTCGCAGCCGGCGCATGCGCAGGGAGAGATCGCTGTTGGAGGACAGCAGCCTGGTCATTCGTCGCTCGAGGCCGAGCCGACTGTTTTGCGCATCTTGCTCGCCAGGACTGATGGTTGATATAAGCATTAGCCCGAATGAAAAATACACCCCAAAAGGACCGTTGGCGCCTGCGCTGACGCGCCCGAGGCTTAGGGAGGCTGCTTACCACTTGAGGATGGTCATCATCATGTTCATGGACAGATTATGCCACCGTATCCTGGCGGACAAACTGGACAGTCGCTGGGAGTGCTCGACGCACGAGGCAGCACGTTCGGATAGGCCCTGGCACTTTTCAATGGGCTCGATGGCCTCTTGCAAGTCGGAGATGGCGAGGACGGTGTCAGTAAGAGTCGCGATGAGGTCGTCGGTGCTGATCCAGGTCGCCCGGTCGGGGTAAGGCAGCTGACCGGCCTCGAGCAGGGAAAAGTTCTTGTACAGGATATGGACGGATGAGCGGCATTGCTTGATCTCCTGGAGGGCCTTGTTGAGAATGATGGTGTCCCGGCCGGGGCTCGTGTTCATCTCGTAGAGCGAGTCGATGGTTTTGCCGCCAATGGCCAGCAGGCCGATGATGGCGGTCGTGACGCATAGCTGCTCGAGAATGGGCACGGGAGCCATGGGCGGGGGAGTTGTGGCCATGATTCGCCGGCGCCCTGCCCTGGCCTATATATCTGTCGGGTTAAATCTTGGTGATGCTGTAATAACGGGGTTTTTTTCGAGACCAAAAATATCGAGGGCGCGGAAGCCAGTCGCAAGCCGTTGTCCGTCAAATCTGCAGCAAGCCGGTGGTGATTTCAAGGCGATGCAATCGATAGCCGGCGCAGTCGATGATGCCAAGCCGCGATTGCTTGGCCTTTGCTTGGCGGTTGGTGATTTGTGCGTTTTCGAGACGGACGGACGATGCGACGAGGATAATATGCGGGTTCGGGATATGGGGCGGCTGTCCTCAAACACAGTGAGCAGCCTCAAGCCATGATCATATGGTTTCTTTCTTTTTCTCGTTGGCTCTCCTGTGTATGCGCGCTTGATGTTTTGTTTTGTTTTGTTTTCTTTCTTTTCTTTTTTTTTGTGTTGTTTCCTTTTTTTTCCCTGTTTTTTTTTATTCGTCGACTCTGGGTTTTCGGTCGGCGAACAAGGGGAGTAAGTTAACAAGTGCCTCGTATGGCGACAGTGGCAATGGATCCGGAAGATGGAATCTCGAGTCGTGCAGCGGCACAGGCGACAATTAAAAAAAAGAGAGAATGGCGACCGGAACGCAGAAATAGAGAGCGCTAAAAGGGCGACTGGAGTCAATATTAGGCCAGCAGCAGCAGCAGCAGCAGCGGCGGCAACAGCAGCAGCAGAGACAACTGGACGAGAGAGACGGCGGCAAAAGGACAGAAGCAGCCGCCTACAGAGCCGAGACAAGGAGCACAGAGCAGAGACAGGCGCTGGCATGGGCGCTCGAGCGGCGAAAAGAGGCCATCTGGGCTCTTCTGCTTTCCCTTGTTCCCCGCCTTGCAAAACCTCCTTGAGAGAGTGTTGGTTGACCACGGAAAATCGGCATCTAAGCATCTGGCATCTGGGCCAGCGACGGTCGCCTTGCGGGCCCTTCCGGCCGCATCATCCGAGTAGGCTCTGGTCATGGGCCAATGGCAGCCATCCTGGGCGGTCAAACGGGGGTTGCGGCGCTTTTTGGGGGGTTGGGCCAGGTGTGGTGTGCCATCGCTCCACACGTAGCTGGCTTAGTTGGCTAGCTTGGGGCCTTTACGGGCTTTACAGCGGGTTGAGTGCCCTGAAGCCCAGCACTCTTTCAGCGAGCAACCGTGCAGAGGCCCCCCCCCCCTAAGCCGAGCGGCCCTCGGAGAGGCGTTGCCGTTTGAAGCGTGCTGGCGGCGCTCAGGCACAGTGCTAGACGGGACATGGGGGAGGGTCTGTGCTGTCATGTGTACATTTTTGTCATTTCATCAGCAGCAGCTGCTGCTGTAATAATTGTCTTGCATCTTGTTTTAAATCTCCAGCAGGTGCATTGCTTTAGCTGTGCATTTTTAGTGATTTATCAGATACTAAACAGCCCTGCCAGCCCTGTCTTTTGTTCGGAATTCTGCTCCTCTCAGCGCCTTCCAGGCAACCCTTCGGGTACTGTTACAGGCATTCGTCTCCCCCCAACACGCACTGTATCTGGCCTGGTGCGCCTTGAAACGCAGTTGAGCCATCAGCGCCAAACACGGGTCTGATCAACTACGCCGGCGGGGGGCTCTAGGGGCAGGTTCCGGCTGGTAGGTGCCGAGCGAGCTCCGCAGTGGGTGACCATCATCATCATGCCGCCAGTTAGCGGCGCAGTTTTTTCTTTTTGCTTTTTTACTACCTTAGCCTCTGCGTTTGCGTGTTTGCGTGCTTGGTAATTCATACATGTGCCAGCTTTTGAGGGTATATACATCATACATCATACATCATACATCCATCTACAGGTAGTAGTACAAGTACTAACACAGAAACACACAATTGCAAATGGCTGGCTGGCTGGCTGAATGACTGGCTGTGGCTGGCTCAGCCGAGACACGAAGCTCTTTCCTTCGTGGCCCTAGGAATAGAAAATAGGGAACTAGGGAATGCCGCCGTTTTGCTTTTCCTATCCAGGAAGCGTGCATGGTCATGACGGATTGCATGGATATGCGTTGCTGCAAATCCGTCACACCTCACATTTGCCTCGAGGTACTTTATTGCATCGCACATTGATTTGCTCCGTGCCGGACAAAAGATAACGGGCGAGCATCACAAGCTAGAGCTGGACCTTTCTCTTCTTCAAGTAGCGAGTAACTTCTGGATGCGGTAAGCACGGCAATAGTTTATCTATCACTGGCCGTGGCGTTGACGTGATGCCGAGATGTAAACGGAGAATATCAAAACTTGATGACAGGTGGACCAAGTAGCAGTACGGAATTAAAAAAAAAAAAAAGTCAACATATACCTGCTTAGCACCTCTATTCTCCTGTTACAAGTACAAGCCGGCACTAAAATCAGACGCCCCTATTACACCGAAACGCCTAATACGCCTCAAGTACCCGGGCCTTGCTATCAAGAGTCTGCCACATGTACAGAGTACCTCCTGCAGCTCCATCTGCTGGCCCATTGTTCGTCCCTTCCCCCATCCAAGACTCCATATCAGAAACATCGCCACACCATCACACAATACATGAATCCTTCAGTCCCTGCAGATACCGACAGCCCAGCCCAGCCCGGCTCTCCTATTATCTCTCTCTCTCTCTCTCACCCTCTCTCTGCAGCTTCGTCCCTTCTCCTCGTCCGTTTCTCCCCCTTAACGCTCATTTCTTCTTCTACTCGGCTTCCCCCCCCTTTTTTTCAATATCTAATCATTCATCGTCCTTCCATCAGCATCAGCTCCCGAAACACAAACGCCCGCCGAAACCGCTGCCCCAGAGCTAGCCTCACTGCCATGAGTCCCTCCCGGCGCCCATAAGCCGATTAGTCACGTACCGCTCGATATACCGCTCCCTCTCTCTCCGCAGCTGCATGAACCTCCGCTGGAACAGGCCCAGCAGCTGCTGCTCCACCTCGACCATTCCCGTTGGCACGCGGTTATCCTCCATGTGGTCCATCATGTCATACATCAGCCTCTGAAAACCCGCCTCTATCGGGTCGTCCTGAGGCCCCAACTGGCCGTGCCGCCCGTGTTCCACCTGCCATATCCACCAGTCGCGTGCCTCGCAGCGGAAGCAGTTGGAGGGTTGGTTTCCGCCCTCGGGGACTGTTTTGGGGAGCTCCTCAAAGTCGTGGGCGTTGCCATGCGCCTTTGGGATGTCCACAGCGCGACCCTGGAGCCCGCACCTCTGGCACTCCATCTCCGCGCGGCAAATGGGGCAGGATCGTTTCCGCGTTTCCTCGCCTTGGGCACGAAAAGTCTGCGTCAGGCAGCTCCGGCAAAAGATGTGGCCGCAGCCTATCACCACGCCGCCTTCGTGCTGGAGCAGCTCGGGGCTTGGATCGAGGCCTCGTACGGGCAACTCGTCCCGGCAGATTGGACAGGTAACTTTGATTCGCGCTTGATTGGTTCCTCCATGGCCTCCGTTGTTGATGTACTGACGAACGGTTGGCCAGTAATTGTCTTCGACTGTCGCTGGCGATGCGGGCAGAGCGACTTCTCGTGTTGGTTGCTTCCTTGGCCGACGAATTGCCCCTCTTCTTGTAAGAGTGCCCCTTGGTCTACGGCTTGCCGCTACTATTATCTCTGAAGCACTGCTGCTATCGCTGCTGGGGCTGAATCTGTTTCCTGGCCGTGGTGAACGCGTTTGCCGAGTTGTCGGCCTGGTTCGACGAGCTCCTGAAGCTTCTGGCACTGCGCCCCCTCGGCGTCTGTTCCTCTCTGATCGGACTGTGGGCATGACAATATTTTTTTTTCTGGCTCAAACGAAAATCTCTATTCCTGCGCTATTATTCTGCATCTCGACAGGACCGATGTGACCGCATCGCAACGATGGCGCGCGTATATGTACGCATTCACTGGCCATCGTAGCATGGCAGCCATTCACAAAGGCCCAGAATGAACACTTCACTTTGATATGCCATATACATTGTGGCATACTCTAAAAAGCTCATTGACGTTGAAAACCCGTCGGGTCTTGAACAAGGGGGACAACGGTGTCGTCATAGCGCTTTGACGCCCCCTAAATGCGTTCCGCTCTTGAACTGACGCCAACGCTCTTGTTGGTCGTGTCTTCTTTCTATCCCTTTGAGCATTGCGAAAGACTAATGATGACCTTTGACCAAAGCAAGCCGCTTTGCAGATGCCGAGACTCGCTCAGCCCTACGGATTGAAGTTCGGTTCCCAAGCCAAGAAATCACAAGAGGCTAGTAGCCTGTCCCTGCAGCTGCCAAGAGACCGTACCGATCCTAGTCGATGCCAAGTCTTTGCTACACAGATAGGCCAATAATGGTCTTGAGCCGCCGATCATCCCAGAGAGCCAAGTCTTCGGCATTACGTACCTGCTAGTGGCCCGTAAGAAATGACAATTCACTTGTTCGGTGGAGCAGGATCCCACCAGCAGCCTTGGGACCGTAACCAACGGCCAAACGCGCGCATAGGTCTCTCTGTCACGCAGATTGTAACCAAGGAGCTGAAATTAGACCATCTTCGCACCTGTAAACCCATCAGCCGAGATCGTGTGCGCACACATGCGTGCAGGGGTATCGCAGAACCCCTGGGCTCGAATACACAGATCAACGCCATTAATAAGCCGGGCGCGACTCGTGATTAAGCAACGCCTCGACAAGAATTCAGCAATGTTGGCTAGAGCATTCCGTAGATTCCGTCTTGATGTCAGGCCATCGGCATTCACGGCCCCAGCAGATGGGACTTATGCTTGGACGCGTGGCCAATGTCATCCTCATACTGTCTAAAACTGGGGCGGCTATCGCATCGCCATTTAGTGATGGCTTTACGAAGTACACATGTTTAAGATGCTCATCATATGCTATGGCTTTTGTCTATTGCCTAATACGAGTTGCGTAGAGCTATGGTTATTGTCTGTTGATCACCCCCATGGACACAGCACAATAATGCGAATGCCCTTGAACATAGTCTACCTTTGAGAGAGTTGATCGCAAGAACACTGAAACAAATGAAACAAGCAAGTCAGTTAAGGTGAAGTGAGTCATGCATCAACGTTATTATATTGCCATCCTTGACTAGATAAAGCTGGGCTATCCTTGCCGCAGCGCGAGGATTCAGCCAGCCGACATTGTCGTCGACGCAACGACCTCAACCGGTCCTCGCCAAGGAGATGAAACCAAGTTATAAGGAGCCTGAAATTTCACTTTCCAGCGCCCAAACCCAAATATATATCTCCTAGGCGTGCGATAAAGGAAGAGTGAGTTTCGTTAGAGGAATTTATACAATCTTCCCAACCAAACACCTGGCTCCCGCCTAGACAGCTCGGACTGAAGCTCTGCGCAAACTTTTTCTAGGTCGTCCTGTTGGCATTGCCTGTATGAGCTCGACGATTGGATAGTCTGAACAATGCTAAATATCTCAGTGATAGCTGCATCGAAATATGAGGATTTTCGGAAGGCTGGAAGGAGGAAGTGATCCGCCCAAAGATCGTTTGGTGGTGAGTTGGATGGAGGTGCGATGCCGAGAACGCGACCAAACGCCAATGGCAGCTTGAAGTACAAGTCTCTATTGGTGCTCTCTACTAGCAAGGAGGTCATTGAGAGGTTTTGGTGCAGGAACAGTAGATCTCTGTCTTCCTCTGCTCTTGCAGTGCGAATGAGCTTCTTCAGGGTATCTTCATGACGATTACCTTCCCTCAAATTCTTAAGTTGTTCTAGGCCGTGATGCCAAGCCCAGTGTGCTTCTTCGGGTACCTGAGCCCAAGCTTCCAGCAATGATTCGTAGTGTTCTGAGTCTGTGGGCAGTTCAGATCCGCCTTCTGCTACCACTGACATGGCGGTGGAAGTATCAGAAGGAGTGGGACTCGAAAGATTCGTGTTAGGTCCCATGTGGAATGAAGGAGCTTGAGTAGCCAGCATTCGTGGAGTGAGCGGCTCCATGCCGTCAGCACGTATCATGAGATCGGGGCCAACGGTCAGAATGGTTCCCTCGCTCAATGAGATGTGACCTTGGCGTATTAGTTGGTCAATGTGATGCCGTTGCTGATTTATCGAATATTCAAGTGCCTCAGGGCGAAGAAAGCTATCCACGGTCTTGCCAAAGGGATGACTAGGAGGAGTGTCCGTTAACATTGCTGATCAGGATTTTCTTGGGGGTGATATGGATCTTGCCGGTGTTGAAGCAGTTGAACGAGGACTTTGGGAAGACGAAATTAGAATCTGCAGTGAAGATCAGATAGAGAAGATTCTTTAAACGGCTAAAATATAGTGATGGTCTGGGGGGGAGGAATTGCAGACCCTGGAGAGGATGAAGGTGTTTTAAGAAGAGGTTTCGCGTCGCGATGATCTTTTATATCTCTTCTTACCTCTGAAGCAAAATCAGGCATTAGGAGTATGAGATTTGATTCTAGGCATTAGTTACTTACGATCAAGTGGCGATCTGGGCGAGATCGAGGTACTCACTGCAGGGCTCGCCGGCTGTCAACACTCAGCCTTTTTCTGCCGTGTTAGGCGCCTCCGCAGGAGATTCTATGGATTGCTATTTCTTTCTTGGTATTTCAGTCTCTATATAAATTCGATTTGTCTTTTTGCTCTCCTCGAAACTCATTCCGTTCGCCTCCTAGCATTTTCTCAATACGTGCCCATCGGGAATCAGTAGATTAAACCCCATTCGTGTATTGCACGAGAACAGCACTAACAATAGACTAACTGACAACCATAAATAATCATCATTTATCTCAGGTACATGGTTCTATTTTACGAGACACAATTGCCCAACATATATACGGCTTATTATCCTGTTCTTGTGAGTAGTGAGGCACGGCATATGTATCTTTTAACCGAGTTGGGTAGAATAACGATTTGCAATAACAAATTTGAGTGTGCAAATACTCCTAGAGCCGTGTTTATTATGAGATTTATCAACTTATCTAGTTTCAAGCACAAAAAGATCAAGCTGCTTACACCCCAACGCAATCCTAGCCGAACAACTTCTAGACAGCCAAGGAAGCAGCACCAGCTATCGCAGCCACAGCCACAGCGTTCATGCTATTGGCAGTTATAGCTCCAGCCGTTGGCGTCACTATTGGCTGCGTTCCTGTCGGCGTCATCATGTTGTGAAAAGTCATGGTGGCTGTTAATTAGTCTTAGAACACGGCTCCATCACCGTTTCGTATAAGCTACAAGTCGCGTTCTTTGCCAGAGGGCAGTCGCTTTCAATGCAAATCGCCTGCAGCTGCGGACCCTGAGCCTTGATTACTGTAGTTGGCGTAGCACAGCGCATGCCGAAGGCGCTGGAGAGGGCGTTGCCCACAATCTCAATGTCTGAAGTGGCTACGCCAAAGGACTGCGCGGCGAGGGCAATTTGCTGGATAAAGTAAGTGAGTTCGGCGTTGTCGAGGGCCATGAATTTGTGGACTTGGTATAGTGACGCTCGGCCGCCATAGGCGGGGAATCCTGGCATTCCCTGTTGCGTGCAAGAGAGGAGGGAGCCGAAGAATTGGTAGAGGTGGGTGAGGAGGAAACTAAAGGTTGGTTAACTCCAAGTTAGCATGCCTTTCTTGAGATGAGCATCGTATGCGGGACTGACTATTGTCTGGAGGAGTTGTCGTTGGCAGGCTTATTCTTCATCAGCGGAGCGGCACCGCCACCATCGAGGAAGTTGATCGATTCTCCGTGAGAGCCACCGGTATTGGTCGAGGCTAGCTGACCGTTGAAATAGGGTAAAAGATTGACTTCTTTGCCGTTGATATGTCCCGGGGCAAGGATGCCAGGGACTTTGATGCCGACATTGGGAGTCGTATCTAGAGTGAGACGAACGTTGAGTTAGAAATGCAGAGTTAAAGAGAACACGGGATGACCGTTTTGAGTGCACATAATCAACCAGGAAACATAACATACAATTTCCAATAACTACGGTATTGACAAGAAGAGTCAGGAGCGTGAGTTGGTTCTCTGCCGTGTTCTCCTTGAGAAGGGCTTTGGTGTAGTAGTCGCAGATTGACACGTCGGCTGGACGCTGAGCAACTGCCGCCGAGGCAGCTAGCGTGAGAAGAATGCTCGAAGCCCTCATTTTATTTTGTTTTTTCACCTCAAGACTAAGAGTGTCTGTGAAATATAACTAGTGCGAATTACTTTGGCCTTGGGCTTTGGGGATAGCGTACGATGATATAGCACCGGCTCCTCCATAGGTGATTGTTATGACTAGACTTAGTTCACCATCTATCGGACATTTTTTTCTAGGCTTGTTCCTCTGATCTATCGAAAGTATATTTGGGTCATTGTCTAAGACAAGCATCGGAAGACTTTCTATCCGGATCAAAGATGGAAGAGCTGGACCTGAAAGAGCCCCTTGGTGCGATGGGACATGCAGGGCAGCGGTATCCACACGAAAAGGGCTGCTGGTCCATTATTTTCCGTATCCGCCCGATTTAGTTGAACTTGGCCATATTCCACGCTGCACAATGAGCAGGGGATAAGAAGTCGGCTTAGAGGCCTTTGTCTGTGGGGTTGAAGGGGCGAATGTTAATTTCAAGAGGCTGGACTCTGGTATTCTGCGGTAAACTCATCTAGATCTATTCTGTACTTCGTAGGCAATTCTTTGGTTGAAAGCCTAGAGATCCACGATCACGGTTCGAAGAGATCTCCCATGGTCATCATAGTACATGTACTTGCACCCGATGGCCTCATGTAGGGACCTGTATGCATATGAACTCAGTCTAGATCTATGATGCATATCTATACAATGAATATGCATTTATAGCCAAGGCATCTAGCGTTAAGCATCACGTTGAAAATTAATGTGATATTTAGTACTACAATATCATATTCAATGTGTACGAGAGCGACAGGCCAGTTTGAAGCTTGCTTTATGCATCTCTAGGGCGCAAACCAGTAATTTGACGACAACAACAGAGAACTTTGCCATGTAGTACCAAGGCAAAGGCATTTTCTATTCCGCCGCGTCGGGGCAATTATTTCTCCATGTGAATACAACATGTCTCAGTCGTCGTCCCTTTGGCCGGCAGGCCAATCATCCAATGCTCAATGATTTCATTTCCATTTCCAAGACGATTATTCGCCGGAGGAAACCATCCGCCTCTGCACAACATCACGTAGCTCAAAACAAGGGCACTACTATTATACTACTAGAATCCTTGAAATTATAGGCCCCGTAAAGCACAGACTACTCGATAGACTAGTCCTAGTTACACATGCTCCCTGCCTGGCGCGTCGAGCTGTCTCTCAACCCATGCTCCGGCAAGTCGACTCTCCGGCGGCGTCTCAAAATTCCGGTAGATCTTGCGAATTCTATTGGATAATTGCTTTTTATTATCAAATACCGTTAGCTTCCGTGTTTGCAGTATTAGGGTATAGCCTTTGGATCGCTTCGAGGTGTGGTGGAAAACACATTGCGAGATCTAAGCGCCGATCTGGCTATCCTAACGCTTATCACAAGGCATAGGACATCCATCAGTGAATGAACAAAGTTGAATAAAAATTAATCCTTCGTATATAGATTAAATTACGCACAATTTAGAGCTAATGGAAACTCGAAAAACACAGCGCTGATACAATGATGCTTGTAGGCGGCTTGTCGATGTCGCAAAAACACCGCGTCCTGCTATTCCTATGAATGCATACAAACCACCTCACATCTTGCCAGGCCAACACGCCTGCTTATTATTTTGCCTCCATGCTACATCATGCGCAAGCACGAGTTCGACTTGAATGCCTTCATCTGCTTGCTTCTTCACAAACGCCAATATCTTGTCCAAACTGCTACGGGCTTCTCCCGTATCAACGTGTATGCTCCTCAATCCTCCGTGCCCGTCGTCATACAACCCAATGTCCTTTTCTCCTCTGACGATTCTGGTATCATGACAGCAATCTCCTCCAAGATAAACCCATCTTTTCTCGCCAAGCCGAGCGAGCAGATTCACATGTCCGTATATATGGCCGGGCGTATCAATGACATAGAGACTGCCATCGCCAAAGAAGTCCAAGGCATTGGGAAATTCACCTAAAGGTTTCCAAGCCCACGAGGCTGCTGCAGCAGGTGGCTTAGCTTGACTGTTGGGCGGCACTGACGTATGCTTTGGGGCATATGACTCGTTTCCATAGACGCCCGTACGAGAAACGGGGGGGAACTCAACGGTGCGAAGAGCAGGCAGCTCGTCATCATCAAAGAGATCGGCTGGATATGATGGCCCAGCACCGTTCTTGAACAAGTCCAAGCTTCCGGATCCCACAGCGAATGTTGCCGTGGGGAAATCCGACGGAGTGCCGGTGTGGTCCCAATGAGCATGACTGATGATTATATAGTCAATGTCCTTGGTTGGGTCTAAAAGCACACCGTTCTTGGCTCCTCCATAATCGGCTACTCCATCTCTAATACTCTGAGCGCAGTCGGTATCGGTGATTAACGGCCTCCAGGTGTCAAGTTGATTCTTCTGTGCCGGTGCGTAGTTCAAATCGCGCTTGACACCGAGATCGAAAACAAGGTTGGCGAGACTGCCATCTGGCGATGGATGGCGAATGAGAAAAGAAAGAGAGGGAACAGTATTCTTTTTTACCGGATCAGCATCGGTCACAAACATGTGCTCTGGAAGAGTGAGATGGCCGGCATCCAGAGCCGAGACGGTCACAAAAGTGGGTGAACCAGTATCTGTCTTCGCCATGGTTTAAAGTCGACATTCACTAACAGATAAACTTATATGAAGAGTTGCCCTCAAGTTTCTGCAATTCAATTGTTGCAGAGTGAAGCCATGTTGGGTTAATTGAATTGGCAGCTCAGCCTTCTTATATCTACTCGCTTTAGTCCGCATGTTCGCTCCAGTCTGTTCCCCTCATTCCCCCGCTTTGTCCCAATTTGCCGCTATCGTAACACGCCCATCTTGGCTCCAAAAATGATGCCATTGGTATAAAAAACATCAATTGATCCATCATTAGTGACACTACAGGGCGCACTTAACAGATTGGGAAAGATTACGCGATACAGTTCCGATAGGGGCAGGGCTTCAAACTGGATTAAATGGAATCATAGCCATTGGCCATATTGGAGTCCAATCTTGTGTTTATGAAAGGCCGTGGCACCTTAGTCATGTTAAGCCACATCCTGTGTGTGCTTTCGTCATTGTCACTTGGCATCATCGGATGCGTTCGGATATTACTAATATCAAGATTGCGGAGCACTTAATATCAAGTAGCCATTCACAACATCGTGGATATGCGGAGTTTATGTACGTATACTTGAGTACTTTGTCTCCAGAGTTAAGCATCTAGGCAATATGCATTATACTTTTGAAACACCAATGCTACCATGGCGAAGGTATCAAATGCACTCAGCAATTTGCATTAAAGTCTGATGAGGGGTGTAGTGACTGTATGAACTTCTAAAGAAGTTGCTGAGAGCTGCTACAACGCAGGAGAAGAAGCTGCGGAAACTATGTATTCTGGATACATTTTCTTAAGCCAGTGAACTCCATTGAGAAGAGAGATTTGAGAGGCTGCAGACTTAATAATAACTGATTTGAAACCCGTCACTTCAAAAGTGGATCTAGATCGGATAAAATGGGTTGATGAATGAGAGACTATACTTGAGGTGCTGCACCTGGAAGGTCGCAACAGGAGATAAGCAGCGTCCAGAAATAGCAGAGGAAATAATACAGCGATATCATAAGCTACCTCAGTTAAGCAAGGCATTCTTCATCTCAGTGCAGCCGCAGTAATGTATAGAGCAGCCGGTGCTAATGTGAAAATGTAGGTACGTCCTTATATACATCTTCTGGCCAGTAACATGGCCATTGGCTTTCTATTCGAAATCACAATAGAAAAAGCGGTTGATGCTCATTGCGTTCCGGCCTTGAGGTTATCCAAATGCCGTTTCCAGGCCCAATACCCTCCATCCAGATCTGTCGCCCTCGCTAGTCCCAACTTTTGTAATTCTCTCGCCGCCAATGAACTCGTATAGCCCTCTGAACATGAAACAACCACCCGGGTATCGTATCCAAACTCGTCTACAAGCTCTTTAATGCGAGCCTCGCTTTGTGGATCTAAACGCCACTCTAGCACATTGCGCTCGATGATGTTGATGGTGTGTTTAGTGTTGGATTCATCAAGAAGCTCGGGAAAAGCGAAAGCGCCCTCGCGCTCACGTTGAGCCGTAGGCCGGATATCCACGATGTGAGTTGGGCTGTGAGATGAAGAAGAGGCTGATTGTAACTCCGCGAGAAGCTGGGCGGGATTTATGCGGCTGAGGTGGGTGCGTGCTTCGTCAAGAATCTCATTGATGCTCTTGGCTCCAGGAGGAGGAATATGTTTTGACATTTTGGAGTTTTGGTATTCACTGCACTTTGGGCTCAGCAGCAAAGAGTTGCGAGGAGTCAAGAGCGCAAGCTTCCAAATAAGATGAGAGTTGAGTGGAGCATGTCGAGAAAAGAGTAAGATGATGTCGGATTTGGCATGGATTAGGTGATTGATACACTAGCGCATTGCGGGATGCGACAGCTCTGGCAGCGCGTGGCTTTTTGAGCCGGTTCCTGATTCCTGAGCCACACGAAGCTATAGAATTGATATTAATGGCTTGCTGGAGGTGAGTATCATCAGCATTTACAGCCCCTCGTGTTACGAACCAGCCTCCTATAACGTAAAGGCATCACAGCCAAACAGGCTCTTCTGGTAAATGCTAATGACACTACCGTTGACCTACCCCCAGTACTGCTATGGATTTATTGAATGCTTCTGTCACGCAATATGTTTTCCCTTTGTTAAACCATTTCTAACTACTGCTAGCTTGTGTGGTTTACCATTTGCGATTATGTCTTTGCTAACCATCTTGCCTCTAACAATTCATTTTATACAAGTACATGTTAACCACAGAGTTCCATTATTCCGCAACATGGACATCCTCATATCTGACTGGCGGAGAGGGTAGCGACACGACCCTGTTGGACCATGGTGGTGAGCATGCTGTGCAGCATTTTCGCCTGTACAAACCTCTTTCCTCTCGCGGTGTAAAGCACAAATTTCTTCTTGTCTTTGTCTTGATCCTTGCCCAGCCTTCCCAGGACCTTAATGTCGCCAAAGATTACCAGTCCTGACCTTTGACGGCTAAACATCACATTCAGCCGCTGCTCATCCGTTGTGAAGCCCGGTCCCACACCCTGTGTTGTTCCTATGATGACGATGGCAATGTCGCTCTCGCGACCCTGGAAAGAGTCAACAGTGGCAGTAGGCCCCATCATGGATAAAACTGAATATTTAGACTTCTTTCTCAGACGGTCGATTAGGTCCACATTGGCTTTGTATGGTGTGATGATGGTCACTTGTGCTGGATCAATCTTCGTATTCGTCACTAGATCACAGAGAAAGTCCAACGCACTTTCTGACTGGCCCGGATTCCACTTTGAACCAGTCACGGAGTCAACAATACATTTCGCGCCTTTGCAATGGATGAACACTTCTTTGAAGGTAGCGGCAGGGGCAGGAGTCAAAGTAGGAAACCTCTGCTGCAAATAGGCCTCCAATTGCCTCCCGGCGGAGTGCCTTTCCAAGCTAATATCACAGCCAGGGCCGTATTCCAAGGGAAGGTCGCTGTATACCTGGCGATGGCATAGGTCAAATAGGCCGGTCCCCATCCTGAACTGAGTGCGAAGTCGGAATATCGGCCATCCATTTGCCTTGAAGAAAGAGAGGGGAGAAATTTGGCCATCTAGCCCGAGCCGATTGATGTGGTTTCCTCCGTCATCTCTATCCTTTAGGCTCATAACAGTGGGGGGAAGCTGCTTATCATCACCTGCGAGAACGCAAGGAAGGAGAGTATTACCCCAGACACAATACAGGTCGGGTCGGCTTATATTACTTGCTTCGTCGACCGCAATACCCTTTGCGCGCCCATCTCTCCAGGCCTTGAAAGGGTCTTTGTTCGATAATGCAGCATTCGTGCAAAGAATATCGGCGTGGTGTAAGATAGATCGGAACAGACTCTCAATCATGTTACCAGAGACCATTTTGCCCTTTTTGTACTCTACCCAATCGATCTTCCCTGTCGCTACATCGCGAAGTCGGTTATACTGAGAGAGGCAATCAAGTTGACTCTGCATTATATGTAGTTGGACGTGATCCTCAGGATGGAGCTCCCGAACTGCTGGGGACCGTAGAACCATTAGGAGCCAGTATGAAAGAGAAAGGTGTAACTTCCATCTCGATTTAGGACCCCAGCTATAGCCAGGTGCCGCTCCATCGCCTATGTATGGACTTTTCAACAGCTCGTGAAAGGCTTTGGTCTCCTCCATTATCTTGTAACCCCGAATGACGAGAGTCCGGCGGACTAATGGGGTGATGCCACTGCTTATGTTACGCCGCCTCGTAACATCCTCCGTGATTTGATTGAGCCGCTCAGCGAAATTGTCGGTTGCGACATGGGTAGCGGCAGTCGCATAAATGTTGCCTAGACTTGCGGCCATTCCGAGAGTTGCTACGGAGAGCACAGTTGTCTTGCCGAATCCAGGTCCCTAGCACTCTGGTTAGCACATGATAATTCACAATAACATACAGTTAGGCTAGGAGGCTTACTGCGGTGATGATTCCCAGTCCTAACGGTCGCTTGCTTAGATATGCAGAAAACCGCAAACGATCCGAGGGCATGATGTCTTCTAGCAAAGCATCTATGTGCTTTTCGTCGACGCTGAGAAGGTTGACCGTAGGAAGAGTCAGACCTGCTATAGGTTGGAGCGGCTTGTCACTAGTCTCATTACCTCTGCTGCCGCCAAACAGACGAAATGAATTTTGAAAGCCGTTGCCCAAGAGCAAGTCTCGATGTAAACTCATCTTATATCTAATTTCGAATGGAAGAGGTGCCTCAGTCTCAGTTTTTGGTATTCCATGTGCGACAGGGTTTGTTGGCTGTGCATCGGGAGCAAACGCGCAGACCGCGTCAACTTTCCGCTTACAGTCACTCAGCTGTGAATCCAACTCCAAGGAAACGCAATTCTATTGCTCCTTGTCAAATTGGAGCGCGGCATTGGCCGATACACGCTCATTAAAAGTCCTGATGCTGAGGCTGGGAAACCAATTCTTCCGAGAACGACGCACAGCGAGAACCAAATCCCATTTGCTGGCATAATGAGGCTTTAAAGCCTCGATACCTCGAGGAGCTTCAGCAATTTTTGCCCTAAGTTCTCTTGGCCTTTTATCATATTCATGGTTGTAGAGGTGCAGAGTCAAGATACCGCCCTTTGTAAGCCGTAACCAGGCGGCATTATACTCGTCACGAAATTGTTGACTTAGAGGCAATATAACGTAATAGAACTTGGTTGCCTCAGAAATTGGCGACGAGTTTGCCGAAACGAAGTAGGCCCTGAATTTGATGCTGAGAATCTTCTTTGCGGCAACATCAAGCAAAAATACATCCTGAACCTGAGACTGCGTGAGAACAGCAATATGATCGTTGTCATCATCGTAAGAGAACACAGGGTTGAATCGATGTCCTTTCATCCTGGGGAGTATCTCGTGATATCTCTCCATAGACCAATGATGTTGAGTGCCGTATGGATAATTGAAGGTTAGAAGTGGTTGATATTTATTCCATAGCCGATTGAAAATGTCGCTTGGCAAATCTACAATGAAGGAGAATTTCCGGCGCTCTAAAATATCTGATAGCGTATGCTTACCTACAATTGGCTTATTGTGGTTGATCCACTGTTCACTTGGATGCCCGGGATTTGCGAAAGGCATACCAAGCCCGGAGACAGTGAAGTTTGAGCCACTCCCAAGAACAATCTTCAGAAAAGACATGTTTTCAGTCGCTTTAGGAATTCTCTTGCGCATGCTGGCATTGGCGGGCTTAGCGTAAGGTGTGAATTTTCCTGGGGGCAGCTTTATATGGAGCCTATATGTCTGAGTTGGCACAACTTTTCCGTGATCGTATCCTTCCTGATCAACTGTTGACGGTCAATTATGGCAATCCTAATTGATAAAAGATTTGAGACAAACCAAGATAGCATAAGCCAAATCCTTCGTTCTCGTTTTCTGGTCCCATGGGTATATCAAGATAGAAACCCATCCAGAAGTTGCCGTTGACTTCTCTGCGTGCCACCAGATGCAAGCTAATATCAGATGGCAAGCCAAGCTCCCTGCCGCCGAGGAAATCATTGTCGATTATCATCGTGCAAGGACTTCTGAGACCGCCCATGATTGAAGATGGATTCGTGCAAGCTGGCCCAATACCAGGTGTCAAGCCGTTGGGCTTGTTGGCATTACCTTTCGCTTTTCTCTTCCTAGGCATAATGGTTGTTCTCTTGGAGAAGATTAGCAAAACAAACAGAAGTCAGGGCACACAATATAACATACAACGATCAATAAATTTTACAACTTTTGAGAGGCTTGGTGAGGATTAGTGTTCGCACAAGGGGGGAGAAAAGGGACTGTCCAGCAACGTGAAGCGACAGAGCAAAATAAATACTAAGCACGAAGCTGAACGGTAATTACACAGAGATCAAGTAGCAATGACAGTTCGAATGCAGTGAATTTGTAAAAAAAAAAAAAAAAATGGCACCTTGTAGATACTGCGTTTGCAATGTGCTTTCGTTTGAACAAAATTCGTTTGCACACGTGATATATAGCCATTGACTTGGATACGTACTTGATATTACGCCAGATTTTTCAAATTTCTTTGTGTTTGTGTAAAAAGGTATAAAAGCTGGATGATAACAAACACGTCGAGTTCGCTTTCTCATTAGGATCGTATAGTCTCCCAACTAAGACTACGGTTCTGACTGTCTATCACTTTAATTGACATGTTTTTTCGGCCTCATGCAGGGCTAGGGTTGAATTGAATCATCTTCTCTAATGGAATAGCAATTCGCATCAACATCTTGCAACAAAGATGTAATGGAGACAGCCCCAGCCTTTAACTCTCATCTGGCGTCACCGTTGAAACAAAACGTCTATTCTGAAGCCTCTCTTCAAAGGCTATCATATGAACGCTAACATTGTAGGCTTAGTAAATAAATCAAATATCCATCACCTACTATACTAGCCGGATGAATCAGTAGAATAAAACAAGAGAATGAAATAAGAGATAAGCCCTTGCTCAGGTTAATGATGTATTCACATTGTATCTGTGTGGGTACCCAAGGCTGTGCCTGGTTCCATACAGATTGGCGCTTGTGGTTGCGTTTAGGTTCTCCACCAAAATTTCTCTTGTGGATCCTGCCTCAACCTCAACATTTCACAACTCACGACTTGTTTCATTCCTCATCCGCCGCCTCATAGTTGAAAGAGGAGAAGCAAAAGAATCATAGCGATGACTTCACAAGAGCAACTACAATCGTCCGAGCAGGCGGAGCTCACAGCCAAGCGAACAGCCCACGTGGAGCAGCTGTCGAACTGGCTCGTTCAAAACAGCACCATCTACAACATTTTCTTAACCGGCATAAAACACACATCCGTTGTCGCCGGCACCGTCACCAGTCATCTCACACTCACACAAGCTCATCTCAACTCCAAAGGAGGCCTGCATGGAGCCGTCTCCGCGGCAATAATAGACTTCACGACTGGACTGGCAATCGCATCATGGGATCTGCGGGAGAAGACGGGCGCGAGCGTAGATATGCACATCAGCTACTTGAGCAGTGCAGCGGGAGCAGGCGATGTTGTGGAAATTATTGCAACAGCAGAAAAAGTCGGTGGATCGATGGCGTTTGTGACGATTCTGATTCAGAAGCTTGAGGTTGTGGATGGTGAGGAGAAGAGGACGATTATTACAAAAGGGCACCATACCAAGTTTGTAAGGGGGACTGCGAAGCCGAAGACAGATGGCGAGGTGAGGAATTAGATGGATATATAACATCTTAGAAGTGGCCATGGAGTATCACGGCGGACATTTTGTGTTTGTCATAGTATATGGCAAGAGTGTATTGATAGATCTATAGAAATAAGGCGCGCCTTTGAAATGCTCGTCGTGGACTGCCTCGTGGCTCGATATGATACGATTTAGCCCCGGCACTTCTTGGCGGTTAAGGCATAGCCGAAGCATGATCCAGCGATAAGCTTTGGGCGATTCCATCAACTTGTCGTTGGAAAGGCGCAAATACTGTTTTATTGACTCATACCGAACTTTGGGTGGAACTCGATGTTGCCCCGCTAACTTGGAGATTTCCGGCTATGGTCGGTTCCGACATCGCGATTACGGGGGGCGCCAAGTCGTGGGGGTTGGACCGGGGAATTCTAGAAACGGGTGGCAGTCTTGATTATTGAGAAGGTTTAATCAAATATCAGGCCTTTCTTTGTCCTTGTTTCTTTTTGTTGGTTGATCCAGGTAAAGAAAATTTTGTTGCTGGCCGACCCAATTGATGAGAGAAAAGTTGAGCTATGAGTGCGACTGAGACGACTCTTTCGGTGGAATATGAACTGTCACTGCGGCATCCACAAAGTCTCTATGAAATAGCCGACCAAGATGGGGAGATTGAAAGAGGGTCGATGCAAATTGAATTGTCGCAATACCATTCCCGGAATCAAAATGAGGCAATTGACGGGCGCGAAGGAATAGAAACCGCGACGCAGGAGCTGAAACCCGTTGATCGTGGTCGTGATGCCTGGGCTACTCTTCTGGGCGCATTTGCGTTTGATGCATTGTTTTGGGGTGCTTACTGTTACTCTAGTCTCTTCAATGCAATAGGCTGATCGATGAATAGGCTTCCCTGGCTGCTACGGTGTCTTTCAGCGGTATTACTCTGATGTGCCCGAGTTCAAGAGCGACGCCGTCCGCATTCCCGTCGTTGGAGTCCTATCTACAGGGTTTTACTATTTCGGATCGCCCTTTTCAGCCATGCTGGCGAGAAAGTTCCCCAAGTATCAGCGACACCAGATCTATCTCGGCTGGGTTTTGAGCATAACCGGCCTTTTGTCTGCCTCATTTACATCATCCGTCACCGGGCTCATCGCCACGCAAGGAGCACTCTACGGATTCGGATTTGTCCTCATCTCAATGCCCATCGTGAGTATGGTAAACGAGTGGTGGGTTGCGCGAAAGGGCATGGCATTTGGTCTCATTTCTGCATCGTCGGGCGCCACGGGAGCTGTTCTGCCCTTTATCATTGATGCCCTTCTCAGACGATATGGATATAAGACCACTCTAAGAGCTTGTGCTATTGCGATGGCGGTTTTGACAGCTCCGTTGCTTCCGCTTTTCAAAGCACGACTGCCAGCTTCGGATCAGGCTAATCTAGCGAGGATTAACTGGGATTTCCTGAAGCAGCCCCTGTTCTGGATATACGGCTCTGCTGTCCTGGTCCAGGGGATTGGCTTTTTCTTTCCCGTCGTGTTCTTGCCCTCCTACGCCTCCATCTTTGACATTTCTTCCATCAAGGGCGCGTTGCTGGTTTCCCTCATGTCGATTGCGCAGGTTCTCGGACAATTTGCCTTTGGCTACCTGTCAGACAAAAGCCACCCTGTGAGCCTGTTGATGACCATATGCTGCGCATTTGCTGCAACCGCATGCTTCACATTCTGGGGCCTGGCCAAGTCACTACCGCTTCTCGCTATATTCAGCTTCATATACGGCTTCTTTGCTTTTGGATTCGGAACTATGCGTGTGGCCATGGGCCGAGCGGTCAGCGACGATCCGTCTACCGTGTTTGCCACGTATGCTATTTTTGTCTTTTTGATGGGCGTAGGGAATATTTTGGTTGGTCCTCTGAGCGCAGAGTTGATGGCACCGAGAGAAGTTGTGAGGGCCCATTACGCGGGGAATAAATACGAGCCCATGGTCATTTTAACGGGAGCGACGTCCTTCTTTGCTGCTTTTATTGTTTTAGCGTGGCATGGCTATAAAGGATTGTTGAAGTGTGTCTGATGGGTGAATATAACATCAGAAGATTTGCTTGTAGGTGATGGAATTCGGATTAAAGAAAACGGTGTATAGTTGGTTCGTAAAACAGTGGATAATGGATAATGAACAATATCTCCTAAAATTATATGTGCCCACCGTCAAAAGCATGATGTGGAATATTATAGGGACACCCACAGACCTGCAGACACCAGACATTCCAGTGTAAGTCTCTAACAGACACTTCTCATTCTCTGTTCCATTGTTGTCCCTGTGGTCCATGCATCAAGAGCACTGTATTTAATTACAGCTGAAGACAGCTCTTTGCTTGCAGGCAGCACAACGGAGGTTCTCACATCCATACAAAAGATCCCTATATGAGCGGCGAGGCTGCAGCAGTATTCATTCAACTTCAAACGCGATGCAGTCGGATCAGTGACATGCATATTCACTTCATCACTGGCAATAGATTACTTCCAAGACTCAGTGTCCACCTCCAAACTGAAGCTGTCCGATAACGAACTAAATTAAGGCAACTATATCCGTCAATACATTATGCTATTGGATGCCTGTGCAATAGCGTCGGTTTACATTATCTACTTATATTTGATCACAGCACAACTGCAATCGCCCAGCAGGCGGCAAAGACGCCAGCAACGAGGCTCATCTCCAATCGGGATCCTGCGTTGGGAGGCACGGTCGGGGGAGCGGTGGGCTCGCTTCCACCACCCTCTCCGCCAGTCGGCTCAGAGCCGGGTCCGCCAGTAGGCTCTCCGCCGTTTCCTCCAGATGGCTCGCCGCCTCCGTTACCACCAGTAGGGGAGCCGCCGCCACCACCGCCGCCGCCGCCGCCGTTACCACCACAGTCAGATCCTGTTGAGCCAGTAGCACAAGCGCACACTAGAAGGATGTTATGTTAGTATGGCAGTTCCTTTAACGATTACATCTAATAATATAGATTCTTACCTGAAGAGGCACCAGTGATAACAGCTTGTAGAGAAGCTGCAGGGCAGGCTGTTGCCACACATGGAACAAGGAGCTGGGTCAAACTAGCTTGAGCTGCGGGCTGGCACTGGCAAGCAAAGTCCGTCACGTCACATGAGATCTTGGGGGCAGCACTCGTGAAGCAAGCTTGAGCGCAAGACGGAACCGCTGTGCTGGCAATGGCACCACAGTCGGGAGCTTCCGAGTGGCATGTAGGGCTGGCACCACCACCTCCTCCGCCATTTGAAGTAGGGGACCCGTTGCCACCAGTGCCGGAAGGACCTCCGGAACCGCCAGAGTTGCCACCAGACGGGCCAGATGGATGACCAGTTGCACATGTGCCAGGGGCAACAAGTGTGGGAGGAGCACTGGCGCAGGCGCACACGGAGCTGGCTCCAGTGATGACGGCTTGCAGAGAGGCAGCAGGGCAGGCTGTAGCCACGCAAGGAACGAGCAGCTGAGTCAAGCTGGCTTGAGCAGCGGGCTTACACTGGCAGTCGTAGTCGTGGACATCACAACCAACATTTGGAGCAGCGGATGTGAAGCATGCCTGAGCACACGAAGGAACTGCAGAGCTGGCCACAGAATCACAGGTCTTGATAGGCACTGGCTGGCAGTTGGATGCGGAGCCCGATGAACCGGGTCCGGTGGTTGTCGGTGGAGGTACGGTAGTTTGCTGTGATCCTCCGGGTCCTGTGGTGTGTGAACCGGTTTCTCCAGGGCCAGTGGTCGTGCCAGGTCCTGAAGTCCCACAGTCACCGGGGCTGGGCGGTGCCGTGGCACAAGCGCATACTTGAGACATTGTCAGCATAGCAGTTCGTTGAGGTAATGATAATAGACTTGATTCTCACCTGATGAAGCACCGGCAATGACAGCCTGGAGCGAAGCTGCGGGGCAAGCAGTAGCAACACAAGGAACAAGGAGCTGAGTCAAGCTGGCTTGAGCCGCGGGTTGGCATTGGCAAGCGTAGTCATGAACATCGCATGGAATCTTTGGAGCTGCGCTCGTGAAGCAAGCCTGAGCGCAAGATGGCACGGCCGTGCTGGCAATGGGGCCACAGTCGGTAGTAGTTCCAGGTTTGCACGACGTATTCGGGCCTGTGGTCGTACCAGGATTGGAGGTGGTATCAGGGGGGGGCGAAGAGCTCTCGCCGGTAGTGGTGCAGGGAGTCTCTGTTGTGGGAGTAGTGGTCACTCCAGTAGAAGTCGCGGGAGGCTCAGTGCAAGGCGTTGTCGGATGCGCTGAGACACAACCACAGAGCGCGCTGACCTGAGGAAGAACCCCGAGAGCATCTGATCCACAAGCTCCAAGAACGCAGTTGATGGCCGCGGCCTGGATGACGTCGTTCTTACCACACTGACATTGGTAGTCAGACACAGCACAGCCGGCCTGAGTAACAGCAGCAGACAAAATGCATGGCTTCGCACAGGCAGAAACTGCATCGGCACTAGCCTGGCAGGGAGAAGAGGAGTCACAACCAGAAGTGGTGGTTGGAGGAGCCGAAGTAATTGGTCCTGTTGTCGTCGAAGGTGGCTCTGAGGTCACAGGCTCAGAGGTAGCGGGAGGCTTCGTGGTAGTAGGGGGCTCAGAAGTAGGAGGCTCCGTAGTAGTAGCAGGAGGCTCAGTAGAAGTGGCAGGCGGCGAGCATGGCGTAGTTGGGCTGGCAGTAACGCAAGCACAGAGCGAGCTGACCTGAGGAAGGACTCCGAGAGCATCTGGTCCACAAGCCCCAAGAACACAGTTGATGGCCGCGCCCTGGATTACACTGTTCTTGCCGCATTGACACTGGTAATCAGACACAGCACAGCCGGCCTGAGTAACAGCAGCAGACAAAATGCACGGCTTCGCACAATCGGACACAGCATCGGCTTTGGCTTGGCAGGGAGAAGAAGAATCACAACCAGCAGTGGTGCTTGGAGGAGCCGTGGTTGGGGGGGCAGTAGTAGTTGGAGGAGCCGTAGTAGTCGGGGGCACGTCCGTCGTGCAGGGAGAAGTAGATGAAGTCGGAGGCTCAGGCGTAGTCGGGGGCTCAGTTGTAGTTGGGGGTTCAGTTGTAGTCGGAGGTGCAGTTGTTGAAGGAGTTGTCGAGGTTGTGCTTGCACAAGGAGTTGTCGGACTCGCAGTCACACAGCTGCACAGAGCGCCGACCTCGTTGAGAACCTCAAGGCTATTGTTGGTTGTCAGCATCAATCCGAGTCTCTAAATACAACGCCTATGAGCATTTACGCTGTTCCAAATCCACAAGCCCCAATTATACAGTTGGCAGCTGCTCCTTGGATGACACCTGATTTGCCGCATTGGCATTGATAATCTCCCGTGGCGCAGGCTGCTTGGGTGACGGCAGCAGACTTGATACACGAGGTGGCACAAGAAGCGACGGCATCGGCACTTGCTTGGCAAGGCGAAGAGCTATCGCAATGAGTGCCGGCAACGATTCGGGCAAGAGCCAAGAGGCCCAAAGCACCGATGTTTTGTCTCATCTTGGAGATGATGGATGGAAGACCAGCAAACTTCTTCAAGGCGAGCCCGAGACAAGCCTGGAGGCACTTGGACAGACAGATCAACCCGTGTGGGGAGGAGGGATGCCGAGCAGATAGATATATACGCGCGATCCCAGTACAAAAGTCCGGGGCAGCTCTCCTGTGCGGCATGAAGGATTTCCATGTTTACTTCTTCTGCCGCTTGCATGTGGCTCATTTGGTCATCGTTCCATTCGACGATGCAGGCCAGGCGTGCCCAATACCACTCTCCCCAATAAAATCTCATGACCCGAGTACAGCAACAGTAGCAGCCTCGTATTTAATTTTAAAAAACCTGCAGCCGGCGCAGACTGTTCTGCACGATGATCAGCTAAGGCCAGTGAAGGATGGGTTGTGCGAGGGCATTATTGGTCCACCCACGACGGCGATGGTCCGAATGCAGCATCGAGCAAGACGGTGAGGTGGAGCCTAGGCCAGCAAAAGGGGGGCCGCTGAGGATTGAATCCTTGCCCATCCACACTCTTCCATGACGACTAGACTGGCCTTGGGATTCCTTGTTACTTCGCGCTCAGCTTCGATCCAACATGGCGTTGCGGGGGGCGAGCCACCCGATGGCCCGAGAAAGACAGACAGACACCAATGGGTGTCAATTGGGCAGACACCCGCACCGAACCATGACCAAATATCTCGTATGCGATGATGCTGGCGATGCACAATCCTACCAATCTCAAGCTAGATTCTGAGTCGGTTCCACGGTTGAGCGCTTGTCGTGGCCTTCGGTAGCGGCAGCGAATTATTGTCTTGGCTTAAGTGAGAAGCATAACTGGTTTAATTCTCACTACGCTTCGGAAAAATTCTCTTCACATACCCACTTGCCTTGAGGGAGGATCCATTTGAGCGGATATAGTTCCCAATTTGCACTCAGCTAGAACCTGTTTAGCTTGCAATAATCACCATGAACATGACCCATGGCGGATGGCTGGCTCCGCATCAGCATGGCATGCCCAGTTCCCTTCCAAGCTTCCGTCTCTAGAGATTCAAATTACTCCCCATAGAAGCTGCCCATAGTGATAGGCCGATCGCTGATAGCAACTGGATTAGCACAGGTTTCCATTATGGAGTGATTAACATACACGCCAACTCGGGCGGTCCCGAGAAGCCCAAACGAACCCATCCCCCCATCTTGACGCTCATCTACAATCAACACTGAGACGTGTTAAGGGAGGGGGGGAAGGAACTCCTGCTGTGATGCTTAGAATCAGATGCCAGATCGAGTCAGTCAGACTTCTTCGACTGAGCCTCGGCGAGCTGTCTCGCCGCCAGGAACAGAGGCGCTATCGGGCTGCTAGCATCGTCAAGCCTGCAAGCCACTCCAGTTCTGATCAAGATGGTGGGCTGCCCATCTGCAGATTCACTGGCTGCGCGTAACCACTTGGACCCTGGCAATGTGCTGGTGCTAGGTCTCTGTTAGGAAGCCCAGTGGCGCGTTTAACAGAGGGTTACATCCGGAGCATGGATTTGGGTTAGCCTTATGAACCAACACGGGAGGGCAGCGCGGGGAATCCATGCTCTCGATTTAGCCCGACGAATCACTCCCACCCACACCATCATAGCACAGGTAACGAGTGAGTAATAGCATCCAGCCCAACTGGTAAAAAGAGAAGAAGCCGAGCAACATGTGATGACGCGACGGCAATTTGACAGAAGCGGTGGATGATGCTGCCAAGTTGGGCTGAGAACAAAGCCACCTTATGCTGGTGCCTAGCATTTACGGAGTAGATGCTGTAGCGCGAGCTCAGCCGGTGCAAATTATTCCCGTCTCGTATCCTATCCTGACAGCAGCCGGGCGACGTCGGGTGAAAGAGAGGAACCAGTGGCTTATTGTCTAAAAAGGGGCAGAGCTGAGTGCGGTGAATACTGTTTTCAAAGAGTGCCATAGCCTGGCTCCATGTTAGCAATGATCTGACGATGAGAGCTGCACGATGTACCTGCCAAGGCCGCCCAGACAAGTAGTGCAGCACTTGCTTGAATGGGTTTTGAGTAGAAGAAATGAGGGAAAACATTAATCGGAGGATTTCTTCTTGGCTATGCGAGCAATACCAGTGACATGGTCAGATATAGCAGCGCTCGAGAAGCCAAACTTGTCTGCACGTGCATCGCTAACAACGTACCTGCATGCAGTAAAGTTGGACACGAGATGAATCTGAGCAAGCAGATTATAATGCAACCTACTTATACGATAAGCTTATCCCAAATCTCAAGTTATGATTCAGCTGAACAGGTGGCAAGGCCTGGAGGAGATGGAGTAACATCTGATGCGCTACTGTCGATCTCCCGGCTCTCAGCCACACTCGTGGTATCTGGTTGACCTGATCAACGCCCCACTTGTTATCAGAATGAGGTGCGTATCTCATGATGTATGACTCGGTGCCGAAGTGGGATTACGCGGTAGTGGTACTATGTGTTTCTTAGATGAGATCTGGGGGAGATGCGATTCCTGATAAAATCGAGATTTCGGTTATCAGATATGAAGGCGGTATAGGTACACTTGGACATGTAACTCAATTGCCATGCTGAGATGTACCTCTTATGCTTCGGTTCTAAATACAGCTACTGGGAATGATGTAAATTAATTCCAATCATGAGACATGATTGAAAAGAATATATAGGGATACCTAGCAAGGCTGTTCAAGGGCATCAATTTGGTTGATCCCAGGACAGCCCGAGGGGAAGAACGATGATACAATAGGTGAACTATTAGGTCTGGGCACAATATAATAGACCAACGTTATTCTGAGGCATCCAATAAAGTTATATAGTTTGATTTCTCTTCAATATCTCCTTTCTTGGCAATGTTAAAAGCGCGGCTGATTTTTCTTCATGGCACCCAGACAGACAATATATTCGCGAATTTCCGGGAATGTTAACCATCGCTACAGGGTAGGTGATTCGAGCAACTTGCAAACAGGGCAATCAATTGCAATCTTGCCTATTCATCATAATCGTCTCAAAAAAAAAATAACCAAATATTTTGCAAAATTTGACCAAATCTTTCTACCTAATTTGGGTGCAGTCCGCCCGATATCGGCTCCACGGAAATGGATTTCACATCTAGATCAAGAACAAACATCAGCAAAAGTGAACAACACAGCTGCCCCGCATGGCGTCATAACAAGCTTATATCATGGTTCGAATTACTAAGAGCTCATCTCTCGCAATAAAATGGAATAAAAGGCTGGCTGGCACCTTGCCTCTCCAACCGAGATTTTGTTGAATCGGCCGATAATCAACCATTGTGACACTCTTCAGCATGTCAGATCTATCAAACGCGCCGCAGCCTACGTTGGATCATATCGTGATCCTCGTTTCGGCAAAGGACCTGCTGGAACTTCCTGACCGCCTCAAAGATTCCTTCATTGTTAGCCCTGGAGGAACACACGCAGGTGGCCAAACATTCAACAAGCTCATTCTCTTTGAAGACGGCGTTTACATAGAACTCATTGCATTCGCTGACGGCATCAGCCCTGAGGAACGTGCAAAGCACAGATGGGGTCGCCAGCGAGAGAACACGATTGTTGACTGGGCATACACTCTGCCTCACGAGAGCGACTTTGCAGCTATTCAACAAAGAGTGAAAGACGCAAACGCCGGGTTCACATACAAGGATCCCGTTGCTGGAGGCAGGACAAGGCCCGATGGAGTTGTCTTGAAATGGGCGATTGGTGCTCCTCAGGATGCAAATGGCAACGAGCCGGAGCCCGGATTTTTGCCCTTTTGGTGTCTAGACAGAACGCCGCGAAGCAACAGGGTGCCCTATGAGAAGGACAAGGCGCAGACCCAGCATCCATCTGGTGCTCGCGGCGTTTCTCGATTGCGCCTCAACGTGGCTCAAGAGCAACTGTCTGCTCTGCAGAGTGTCTACGATGCTATTCACAATGTCAACAATAAGGCACGAGGCGAAGATGAGTGGCTATTCAACTCTCCAAATACATCAGCGAAAGCACGACATATTTTGGGAGTGGCCTCGGAAAGCGGCCCAAAGGTCAAGCTGGCGTTTCAGGGAAGTGTTGGCAGCCCTTCGTTTCTGGAGCTTCTGCCGGGGATTGTGGTTAAATTCGAAGCCTAATGTTTCGGTTTCTCTTGTATTTGTTTTGCAGGTTCCAATATAGCATGGAAAACACATATATCTAGGTTTACAGGAAGGTGAGAGTTGTGGTTGATTCTCGTGAAGTGTTGTTGGCTGTAGTCGCGGCTAATGGGTTCTTTCAACCTTGGTAGTAGGCAAGAGAAGCATCATTCGCTTGTAGCTAAATTCATTCCCATAGCATAAATTCCCAATAGCCTCTGGGTTTGTGTTTGTGTTTGTTTGCAAGTGCATTTAGCAATCCTTAACCGCTGTACCAATTATACTGTACGAATAATAGTCCACACAGTATAGAGCTGTCCAAGTGTGTGGAGCATGATCACGGTACTTCCCAATTCCATACTGAGTTATAGAGAGCTACTTGTACCTGTAATAGAGCTGCACGCGACGCGACGGGACTTTGGTCCTCATCAACATACATTATTGCGGCGTTGTTGCAGCTGCGCCAGATTTTCTGGGCCTCCGTTTTCGTATGGAAATGTTGAAATCTTGAAAATCTGCGCTCGAAAAACCCAGCATCAGCTTTTTAGCTCTTGAATCCCGCCATTTCGAGCGTAATCGCATCCAAGATGCCTTCCGACGAGGTCGAGAAAGCCCAAGAGGACAATGCCGGCACGCAAAACGACGTCGAGATGGAAGAGGGCGAGGATTCCACCCAGGCTGCAGAGACGGAAAAGCCAGAGGAGAACAGCCAGGGAGCTCCTGCAGCCGATATGAACGCTACAGAGGACGTGGATGCTGAATCAGACCCTGTGGAGGAGGAGCGCAAGACCTTTTCCCAACATCTGACGAGCCCTGTAATAACTCTTATGGTTGGCAAAGACGAGCCCTCGCTTCTTACGGCACACCAGGCATTCCTTGTCCGAAGCCCGTATTTTGAAGACATCTGCAAAAAGTTTGCTGAAGACGGCAGTGTATGGCTTCCTCTGCTCTCATATAGAAGCCGCTGAGCAAGCTAACGAATCCCTCAGCCTCGCCATATCGAACTCCCCGACGAAGACATTGATGCCGTCGGCTGCTTCCTCGAGTTTCTCTACACAGGCGAATACTTCCCTCGCAAGCTCTCGGGCCAGCGATCCCTCGAAAGCGATCCCACCGTCCCCGCCATTGACGACTCGGGCGTCCAGCTCCTCAAGCACGCAAAGATTTATACCTTGGCTCAAAGGTGGGGAGTTTCTGCTCTGCAGACGTTGGCTTCATCCAAGATCCACTGCATCAACTCAACGGTCAAGGGCGAGATCGAGTATGCGCGCTACGTTTATGCCCATACCTCGCCGGACGATACCACCATCCGGGCACCTGTGGCCAACTTTTGGGCTACCAGGTCTCATACGTTGCGGTCTGAGGCGGAGGATGAATTCAAGTCGCTGTGCTTGGAATTCCCACAGTTTGGTTTCGATATCCTGAGTACGTGTCCCCTGTCTTCTCATGTCTCTTGTATAGAAGAGACGAAACTAACCTTTTGTTCAGCACGTGTCCTGGACGACAAGCTGAAGAGAGAGCGCAACGAGAAGATGCATCCTGCTACTGGCAGCGTTCGCAAGCGCCCTCGACACAGCAGCGGCGGTGCTGCGTAAAGGACAGGCTGTTTCTATGCACTAATTTTTTTTGTGAGACTGATTCGGATATGTATATTTGGCTTTAGATGCCTTTCGCTGGCTATATGAGTCGGATTGAGCCTATTGCTGCTAGAGTGATTTACTAGCGTGGTGCTATAGGCGTTAATTGGGCAGGAATGAAAACGGGTATGTATGTATAATGGCAGAAAGAGACGGTATATGATTTTTTGTGTGGATATCTGTATCGACTTATGATGAAGAGGCTCTCCGAGTCGATCCTGGGGATATGGCATAGCAAGCAAGGAATATGCTATCGGCTGGCTCTTAATCTTTCACTACATTTCATGAGCATCTCTTATTGAATAGCAGCTTAGATACTATAAGAGTAGTATTTGGGGCTATTTGGCGTTAACCTGGCGCATTGGGCTAGCTTTATTCGTAGAAGCTCACGACTCTGTCTTGACAAAAGCGCCACCATGCCCGACTCGCTGGCTCCTGCTTCAAGCACACTGTCTGAAAACGACAAAGAAGGGATTATGGAAGAAATATCTGAGATGCTTATGGTGCGTGGTTCCCTGAGCGTGAAAGGGTCTAAAGACTCTGTCGACGATAACGATCTGATTACATGCTGGTGGATGGACTCATATTCCATCGTCATGCTGGCAATTAGAGAGCACATTCTATGTAAGTCGCGATAGACCTGCAAGGCGCTCCTCATACTGATATGACACGAACTTGAACTTCATGGAGAGGCCATGGCTTCTCTGTAACAGGTCACTTGTCGTACTGGTGTTGGATACGGATGAACGTTATGCCTGACTCGCATATTCATATGTATTCAGCTCCCCAGGTAACACGAGGAAAAGTCAAATCGATAAATAGGAGTAAACCTGCGCCCATATAGGAGATATATTTATCTTGCCTCTTGACTCTGTTCAAGGTGTCTATTGCATGCTTCAGCACAGTGGGCTGCAACGTGCTTTTGAAACGTAGTGGCTCCTCTTTAGGCTGGGGTTGAGTGAGTCCGTTCTGGTGCAAACAGAATTACCAGATGCTCAAGAGAAGTGCCTGAGTTAACATACCTGCGAGGTACCCGAGATTTACACTCGAGTAACAGCTGTTGACAAGTCTCCGAGAGCACTCTCCCACATCCTATTCACTCTTGCTCTCAAGTTCCCCAGGAAAGAGACAAGACACATTAAATGGAGTATATATCGCACCGCAATATCTTTTCTTACCCTTCAACTCTCGCAGATTCTTCCCCCATCACACCATACACTCATTTCGAATCGCGATGCATCTTTAAGATGCCACTTAGACTTCCTTAGTTGGTCTAGTGACAGGCGCCAGACTTGATTCCATTAAGTTTGTTCTTTTGCCACTCATTTTGCTCACAGCGCCCTGATAAGTTGCTAACTATTCTCAGAAGGCTGTCTCGCCACAAAAACTCCAACAGACGTTATATTCCTACGATTGCGTTTGAGGATACTACAGATTTGTAGGCGCTGAGAGACCTGACAAATGCCACATATGCTACAAAACATTGTGCCATAAATGACCACGGCATGTGAAGGAAACGATATTTTGATCAATCAAAAGAAGAATTATATCCAACTATTGCTACAAATTTAAGTGCACCTCACCCAAAGAACTCAATATAGTATGGATTCGGACGCCGCTCTGTCATTTTCTCTGCCCCGGCCCATGTCCTTGCGTGCTCTCGCAATGGAGCCGCTCCTGAATCGAATGCGACACCAACTTAATCTGCTGGTCGAAAAGGGCATTATAACTTTGCACCCGGATGTCATACTGCGGGTTGGACAAAATGGCCTCTTGGAAGCCGAGAGACTTCAAAATGGGAATGCGAAAGTTGAAGTCAAAGACCAGAGCTTTGACATCACTGAAATACCAGCTACCGATCCTCCATTGTATTTGGCAGGAGCCAATGTTCAAACTTGTTTTAGAGACAAGTGGGGACATGGTCTCAGATGTGAACATCATGGCGTTCGCGCAATAATGTTTGGCGAGGAAAGAGATTCTCCCTTCTTTGAGCCAATGTTGAAGCCCTTGAGTAATTTGCCCAAGATGTGCCACATTGATTGGAAAAGAGCTGCGGAATATATACAAAAGCTACCTCAAGGGAATAGGTTCCATGGCGACATGGTGCATCGACTGTGCAAAGCCCAGTTGTTCGACGCTTGCGATCGACACACTGTTTGTGAAATGACATATGAGATAGAGACCATCGAGACAGTCTCCCACGAAAGGTTCAATATCACTCTTCCTATGTCCATTGGACATCTTATGGGCTTATTGCGTCCTGAGGCCCAAGTCGAAGGCAATTTATGGGAAAATTACTTTCGAGTTAAAGCATATGAAGTAGATGCAGAGGTAGCTGATGCTGTTACTGTTTTATTCCGCTTACTGAGAGTGATGAGAGAGCATCCTGAGTTGAAAGAAACTCTGAAGCCGTTGGCTCTAGCTAAACAAGATTTGATAAAGGAGCGGTTTGAAGCGATTCAGATGGTGGGAGAAATAAAGGACCTGCATGATTTCATTCGTAATGCAGAAGAAAGCGGATGGTGCAGTCTGAGTCGACCCTTTTGATCTGCCTTGGAACCAGGTATCTTAGTTGAAAGCAAGATGAAGTTGATCCCTTCCTTTCAAGGTTAAGCAGATACATAATTGAGCACAAAAGTGACAAAATATTACACGACTATAATTGTCCATGGTGCTAAATGACTCGCGCAGTAACTTTGAGAATGCTTTATGAATAACGCGTGAGCTTTCTCGATTCCATCTCCAAATTTTCTGTCGAGTGGAAAAGTTATTGGAGCGGGTATATTTTGCTGAGCTTCAACTCCCTAATTTTCGGTGTTGGATCATACAATTGGATGAAATGGTTTCTATATTATTTCTTACTTCTGTCAATTCCTGAATCTCCCAAACGCACATATCTACCATCGTTATCTCTACTCACATTTCTCCCAATATACTGGTGTTTGTCGTGCTCTCTGCCGGGTACATACTTGTGCCTAAATTCTCTTGCTAGAGCTTGTCTCTTTAGAAGACGGGTGCCTACTATAAGAGCTTCAAGCAAGCTTTCTGCCGGGAATCTTAGTTACTGTTGACATTGTCGAAAAAGTAACGCATATTGGCGCTCCGAGCTGATCATGTTCTGATTGAGCTACCATGGTCTTTTTTAAACCTTTGAATTCTCTCAACATTATTCTACCGCCTTAAAGACATTTGACAATTTCTTCCAGGGGAAGTCGTCATGTAGTTTGCAATTTACTCTACTGAAATTCATTGGTACAAGCTGTAGACATTTCCCTTACCTTACATAAAAACAGGAGGGCTATAAAGTATACAACACTCAATAGCGAATATAAGCATCATGTCATAATTCAAAAACTACAATTTGTTAGCCTCAATAATAGAGAGTTGTGCGTTTCTCTTGTCTGTGACTATGATAGGATAGATGCTTACCGACCTTAGTATTGTTCCGTGTGAATTATGCTTTCTTCTCTGCTAGGTCGGCCAACATGCTGACTGCTAGCCAGGGCTGCATGCGAAGCTTTTTCAACATGCTGTTCTCCATGGACTGGCTGTCAACTTGGCGGCCTCATGCCCCTTGCCGCTATCCGGTCGCTTTCTCAAGCTCGTGGCGGTGCTTTGAAAGGAGGCTAACGACAAATGTACTAGCATATAGGTGCAATGCCAGCATATCTGCATATTAATTTCGCTTGACAAACTAAGGATGAAGTAGGATGCGGTGGTAAGCCGTTGCTAGATTGAGGAGGCCCATCTTGCTTCATTCTTTGATGCCAGCTCATCATCGCTAAATCCTCCATCTGCCCATTTGCAGAAGCCTGCATACAAACTACCAATCATGGTGATGAAGGTGCTTTCATTGAAGAAGACTTAGTGGCATAAAAATATTTTGCGTTTATAAACTCTTATCTAAGCATACCTGTACCAGTCACGGCGGTGGAGGGCGAGGGAATAACAACACTTCTAATATATCCTGTCGTCCAATCTTTAGAATCTGAGATGTCACTATTCCTGCCGTGAAGACGCTAACAATTAGATCTTCCTTCTCAGCTCCCTTTCTTCTCCAACAGCCCTAGTACGTTAACTTCATGAAATAATTTGTAAGAAATTGTAATATTTAGGATCGTCTAAATATGTCTATCTGGCAAGCTAAACAGACAACCTTCCCTTCTGTCTCTTTCATAACTCGCAACACTGACCATCGGCATGATGATACCTTATTAATGCATTCACCAAATCCTACGCAGCGCCGCGCTTGATTCGTCTACGTGTATACGCAATGCTGTCCCGTCTGGGCCCAATTATTTAGCTTACGAGGGATTGGGCTGCAGATGAACAGCTGCGGATCTTAGTGTCGGGGGTTTACGTTTTAGGTAACGGCTTAATGCAACGGGTACTGATGCCAGGATATAGGGACTCGCGATTCGAGATGACCTAACAAAGCCTATGGTCTGCCAAAGTTTCCTCTTGATGGGTCGTTACATTACTCCGCATGAATTACGTGATTTGCTCCGTCCTTCGTATTTACTCCGTACCACATCGATGTTTGTTTCGCAGCTGACTCAGTGTCTGGTTGCGACTATTTCTCAGTCCCTTTATTTTCATAGACAAAAAGTAATTGGGAATTTTCTCCTATACATGTGTGTGCTCATTAATGAGCTTGTAGAGTTGAAGAGGAAAGGCCAAGCTTTCGATAAAAGCGACGATGGATGCGGCAGATTAAGCATCTGTTAGCCATTTTCCCGCAAGAAGGATTTCACGCGTCACTGTTATGGGACGGTACGAGGCTGAGTTGGCATTTGCCGCGTGTACCTAGTCTCTTCTCACCAATAGCGTAGCCGAAGCGTTCCGGTTGAGCACCTAGCTCGGTTACGGCTTCAGCAATAGGAGTAAACTATCGCGATTTTGTTTGGACCAATAACTAATAATAGAAACTGAATATTCATCATAAAATATGGTTTCAAGGATTCGTATCGGTGAGTCTTGCGGTTAGGCGTCAACGTAATACTGTGAGGCGCCTCTAAAGAGAAATTGATGTATATGGGCAATTGAGCCTACTTTCCGGAGCATACATACTTGTCTTCGCAACACAGTGGTTCAAAAAGTCGGTCTTTAATCTAAAATAATTGAACTGACTTTATACCTCCACCTCCAATATCTAATGGCAACTACAACTACTCATGTCCCTTCAAGGACCACGAATAGTGCTTCGCCGTCCTGCACCACGGCGGTACCTAGTAAATATGGCGAAGTCCCCCTGAACGCATGCAATTCATCATATAATGCAATCCCGGAATTTATTCCTGCCGTGGTAGTGGCTACCCTCTTCGGCGTGTTCACTCTCATCCACATTATTGAGGCAATTATATTCAAAAAGGTGCGTATTTCTATACCCAGCATTCAACCATATACACTATATGCTCTTTGGTATTCTTACATGTATGTTAGGGATATGCCTGGGTCTTAATAATGGGTAGCGCTTGGGAGACAACGGCATTTGTCCTGCACGCCCTTGGCGCACACAACCAACAGAACGTTCCGTTTGCTACAGCTTGGCAAATCCTCTTTTTGTTGGCGCCGCTGTGGATAAATGCCTTTGTATACATGACCTTTGCACGCATGGTCCATGTATTCATGCCGGATCGAAAAGTCTCTTTCGTCAAAGCCTCGCATGTGTCAAAACTGTTCGTCCTGGCGGATATTTTCTCATTTATAGTTCAAGCAATTGGTGGTGTCATGGTCTCCCCCGGCGTCTCTGCTTCTGTCCAGAGTGCAGGATTGCATGTCTATGAAGGGGGCATCGGTCTTCAAGAGGTTTTGTTCTGGTGTTTTTGGTCCTCATGATTGCTTTCCACATTCGTATTAGAAGACTCAACCAAGAAAAGACGTTGTTGCCGGAAGAAGTTAACTTGAATGAATCCAGCGAGGACCTCCATACTAGAGGAGAGAACACAAAGGGCTGCCTGTGGTTACTCTATGCTCTTTACGCTGTTTTGGCATTTATTACTGTTTGTGGCCTTTCCTGAAACCAAAAATCATTACTGAAAGCTTTCACTTGACTCGATACGCTAACAAAACTCCTGTTAATCATGTCAGATGCGCATTATATACCGATTGATCGAGTTTACGAAAGGTTTAGATCCCTCAATCAACGCGCTCCCGTTCCACGAATACTACTTCTATGCTCTCGATGCGTTTCCAATGATGGCCGCCCTGTTGATTTTGGCCGTGGTTCATCCGGGACATTTTCTAAAGGGGCCCAATAGCAGCCTTCGAGATGCGACGCGCGAAGAGAACAAGATTAAAAAGGCAGAAAAGAAGGCTCGAAAGCAGGCCAAGAAAGAGCAAAAGCAGCTGGTTAAAGAGGCGACGAAGGAACAGAAAAGGATGGAAAGGGAGGCTAAAAGGGCGGGTCCTTAGCGCTTCAACGTCGGCCCATTGACTCACTGTTGACTCAGTATACCCATATAAACCGTTGTTAATTATCGAAATCATAAATACGCGTAGCAAGTCGTTTACCTAGTTGACCTTGTTGCCGGTTTGTCATGCAGGCATCCATCTATATAGGAAAATTGATGCTGTCATCCCGAATAAAACGTACAGATAGATGGCGCACAGCACATTCAGGATTACAAGTAGTCCGTATTACTAGGCCCAAGTAAGAAAATTTCTTCCAGCAATGGGGGATTCGCCCAAAGGTTTGAGCCCTATGTGTCCGTAATGGGAAAATGCTGATGGAGTGGGAGTGGGGCCGATGGCTTCGGAGTGCGGTCCGCCTTTCCGCCTTCATCCGCCTTGGTCCGGACAATATTTTCATTCCCTTCGTGTTTGTTAAGCCTCTACGAGGCCTTGGCATTTCTCTGCACTTGCATAAATACGAATGACATCACCCGTGAATCGTTTCAGGCATGAGGATAATGTATCAAAATACTCTCTAGAGTAAACTTGATCTACCTTGCTCTGTGAATGTTCCAAAGCCACCCAATTTCGGCATGGGACGGTACAAAGCCCTTATCGTCTAAACGATCATCCATATTTCAGATACGAGTCAGCGTTTTTCACGACAGATGTGGCAGTTGCTACGACTTATGACGCAACTCCTACGGAGATTTGATGGCACGAGAGCATCACAGGCTCCGTAGATTATTCAAGAAGCTGCATTAGAGCCCTCGGCACAGTGCCGAAACCCGCTTTTGGTGTCAGTGAGATTCTCAGATAGCCAACGAGACAGTGCCTCTGCTAGCCGTATAGCCGAAAGTCATTATTCCCGTGGTTCTCTGCTTCTCCGCGGCCACAACTCAGCTCAAAACCCCCAGTTCCAAAGGAACTTTGCTCACATATCTCTTGCGTAGCCCCCTGCCACGAGAAAAGGGCTATTATAGAAAGGGATGCCCATAAAGTAACCTTTTATTTCTGAGAGACTTATTACGACTCACCGCAGATGGGAATCCCATTACCGCAAAACCATCACCATGGCAGTTAGAGACGAAGTCGAGAGCGCGACTCTTTCGAGGAGTCCCACAACCAGTGACGAAGAGACACCGACACCGAGTGTTTCCATCCCTTCCCCATTGATCTTTGAGGACAATGATCCTGCAAACCCCAAAAACTGGTCCCTGCTAAGGAGACTATTTATCACTTTCATATGGATCTCAGTAAACTTGGTCGCGTCGCTGTCTTCCAGCATTTTCAGCAGCGGTGCCCAGGCAATTAGCGAAGAATTCAAAGTTGGCTCGGAAGTCGTCACTCTAGGAGTCAGCCTTTTTGTCGTTGTAAGCTGAGAATCTTGCATGATGTAACCGGTAACTTGGGGACTGACGAATTTGCGTCACAGGGCTATGCCGTTGGACCGCCGTTTTGGAGCCCCATCTCCGAGCAGTTTGGAAGAAGGTATCCACTGCTCGTGGCGATGACTCTATTTACCATTTTCTGCATACCCGTCGCCCTCGGAAAGAACTTGCAAACGATTCTCGTCGGACGATTCCTATGCGGAGCAACCGGTGTGGCTCCTATTGCTCTCTTTGGTGGCGGTCTGGTCGATATTTGGCACCCGGAGCAGCGTGCAATTGCCATGGCGACAGTCATAGGCATAGTTCTTGGAGGTCCTTTGCTGGCACCGGTGATGGGCAACTTCATCACCGCGAGTCACCTGGGCTGGCGATGGACGGGTTGGCTAAGCTGTATCATGGGAGGATCATGTACTGTTCTGGTTTTCTTTGGATTGCCGGAGACGTATGCGCCGATTATTTTAAAGAAGAGACAAAAGCTAGACCCAGCCTTCAAGGAAGCACCGAAAGAGACGGATGCTTGGAAAACATTTGTCCGCGTATATTTGGTTCGGCCTTTTGGTAAGCCTTGTTCAATGGTCATATTGCCTTGCACCTTGCTAACAGTACCTTCATAGTGCTCCTCGGGACCGAGCCCGTTCTAGTCCTCATGACTCTCTACCAGGCATTTGTCTACGGCATCCTATATCTCGTCTTCTCCTCATACCCTATCATCTTTCGCGAGCAGCGTCACTGGAAGCTCGGTCTGTCATCTCTACCTTTCTTGGGAATGATGGTTGGTGTCTTTATTGGCTCCGCGATGATTGTGACGCGTACCATACTGGCGCAACAAGCAAGTCTTAAGAAGATGGCTGAAGATCCTTCTCTTGTCGCGCTAGCACCAGCGCCCGAACGTCGTCTGCCCTTGATGATGGCCGGCAGCGTCCTTCTCCCCATTGGATTGTTCATCTTTGGATGGACTGCTGCCCCTGACATTCCTTTGGTCGGAATGATCATTGGCAGTCTTTTTGTTGGTTCTGGATTGCTGTGCATCTTCGTCACCGCCATGACATATATCCTGGATGTCTATTCACATATTGCAACCAGTGCGCTGGGAGCAAACACCATCGTACGCTCTTTATTTGCCGCTGGATTTCCATTGTTCGCGGGTTACATGTATGACGGTCTTGGTGTCGCGTGGGCATCAAGTGTGCTGGGCTTCGTGAGCCTTGCCATGATTCCCATCCCGATTATCTTTTACAAGTTTGGACCTCGAATTCGGGCGCTATCGAAGAATTTGATAGTATGAGTAATACCGTATCAGTGTTCTATGGATGATGAAAGCATTTCTTTACACAGTCTTATACCCTAATTTGCTCGGCAACTTTGCATACAAGTTTTTCGTCTGTATATTTAAAAAAGATTATAGAAGAATAAATATTACAAGAAATAAAGCCCTTATTGAGTGGATATGTTTTGTTGCTTTAGGTTTATAGTTAGACAAATTACTGGTAAACCTCTTGGGGGGTTTTAAACAAGTCGTTGTACCTTATGTATCCCAAATTACTATTTTCTGGATACAATAACGAGAGAATACCCTAGGGACTTGAATGATATTTCACTGCGGTTTGCCGAGAGTTCCGTTAACTCCCACTGAAAGTATTTTCAATTCGGAAATATCTTTACCTAACAACAAAGGAAAAAGTATTATCCCAATTCGTAGTTAATTTGAACCATAGCCTTATGCTGTATGTTATTTTGTTAGCATCTAATATGTAGATGTAAATCCACTGAACCTAAGTCACGCTTATTTTACCTGCTTAATTTAATACCCTCGAATCCCAGCGATTGTTATTGTTGCTTACTAAAGGCAACGCCTTGAGTGAGCTTAAAAATGCTGTGAAATGTCAACAGCTAGGCGTAAGTGCTGACGATCTGCATGCAGTAGTTTTCTTAGGTGGCCAATACGCGGTGTAGTTAGAGACGAGGCTCCTCTATAATGCATATGCACAAACTATGCACGATGAGGACTTTAAAATCAGAGTGGTTGCTTCTTGGCTTGGCTTAGTGACTGTGGACAAGATGATGGGCAGACTGCACAGGCGGATGTGAAGCCTGAGATCTATTTCCGGTCATAATCACTTGCATGTACTCCTTGATAGTGATATCATAATCCTCTTTAATGGCTATACATGTGATCTAGCCTGGTGCTGTGAGTCAAGCCTTTGTCGCAATGGGCGGAACCTCTCACAACTTGAAGCAACCATATCTAGTGTGGCTTATACTCCTGGCTTGGGATTCTCAGGAGGATAAGAAACTCAAAAGAGGCGCTCAACTAGACCTCGAGGTTCTAAATAATCTGTAGCCTTGAATAAATCAAAAATCCGTGGAGATTCTAGCTAGAAAGCCCGTACAAGACATGGAGGGGGATGTAAACTATGGCTATAGATGAGACATTATGCAGTTGAATATCTAAGGTAATAACTACACCAAAGTCTACAAGATTTGTTGTTGTTTTGATTTTTTATCCAATATTAGTACCGTAGCCAAGTTTACACTGTACATTCACATGGTGACTGCTGTCTTGCCCATTAAACCTTCACTGTTTGATTACTTATGAGTGTTATCCAAATGATGAAAGATTCGTCTTCGAGGCTATGTTACATGTCCACATGGTGCACGACTGCTTTAGTTAGACTGACAAATACAACTAAATCGTTCCCATATCATTCAAATCGATATGTTGACTAGAATGCTTTCAGAAAACGTGGTAAATCAATAGTCTCCATCAAGTCGAGGAGTGTCGTAACGAACCGAGCAGGGGACATCACAACCCTTGCATTCCTTCTTCCGCCACAAAAACAGGCGAAGGATGAAAATAGTGGCACTCGCTAATTCACATCATGTACTCTACTCGTGACCATTCAAATATGCAAAAAACGACCAGAGAAATCCATGGCTAGTCTCAAGGCGCCCTTCACCGACACCATCGCCACGCCGCAAGCTTGACTCCCTTTAGAACTCGATATGCAAGGTCAAGCCACATCCACATCAAAAGAAGCATCGTCTGGACTGCTCTCCACCCCATCCCCGTTATCCCGGCCCCGATATCCCACATGTAGACTACGGAATGCTCGCAATGACAGGTGCAACACGATGAGGACACACCGCCTCTTGATCCATTCACACCAAGTCCTCTCGGCCGATGCTACTGCCGCCACCACCACCAAAACCGGGCATAGCAAAAGCCGGCAACTATCTTCCCATCCACACTCGCACACACACCGGTCTTGAACTACGGCTGTCTCAGTGGCCATCCCATCTTCTGCTTCAGCCATCACCTGCCCATCTCCCGTATATGCCCCCTCCCCCAGAGTCAGTCAACTCTTTTTTTGCTATATTTGTAGTCATCGTATACACTAGTCTTCTCTGACTCACTGCCACCGTTTGATCCATCTCATGCTAAGCAAGCCACAATTTTCACCCACAGCTCTCAGCTTTACAACTGCAGCTCATAACCCTTGCATCATCACACAGCTTATAAAGCTCACCACCCCAGCTCCCCGTCAAACCGGCACCCAAGCTGAAAAAAGCAAGTAAATCCCCCATCTCCCCGTCCTCTCCCCATCCGAAGGGGCCCCATCTCGCCCTCTTCCGGTCCATTTTCTCAACCTCCCCCATCCACCCAATCACATCCGTCCACCCCTCCCTCCCAGGCAAAAGCACAAACCGGCCGACGACCGCCGGGACTCCACACCGAGTTTCCCGCGTGGTCTCCCGGGTGACTTTTCGCCCAAAGGAGGGAGGGCGTGTGCATCCGCGCAAGCTGCAAGCTGCACCTCTGCGCGTTTTCCCACTTTTACGGCGTCGTTTCGACTACTTACCTTGGCGTGCCTTGCTTCTGGACCGCGTCAAGTAACTACGGGATGGGATGTATCTAAGCATGTGCGTGCTCCGTACATTTGCGCACGTCTCGCCCTCGCGGCCTGGGTCCGAGCGAAGCTTGCGCTGCGGCGAGAGTGTGAGTGGGCTGGATGGAGATTGTTGGGATTGTGTGCCAGCGACGGCAGAGGACAGGACAGGAACGGGCAACCTGTTATTAAGAAAACGAATAAAAAAACTGAGATGGTGGGTTAGGTAAAAGCTGAGACCCTGGAGGGAAGGGGGGGAGGGAAAAGAGAAAAATTCGGCTCATCACGAGAACGCTTTTAGTCGATGCCGAAAACTCGTTTTTTTTTGTTTGCTGCTGAGACATTTGGCACACGAAAAACTGTTTGTGCCCTTGGCAAAACACCACAAGATTTCACTGTCGCACTTTTTTTTCCCTCTTGATCTTTTTTGTATTGCTGCTCGGTTTTGTCGACAAGATTTTTCTTCTTCCTCATTTTCCCGTTCTTTTGCTCTTAAAAGCGCATCCTCGGCGCATTATAATCGCTCATTCGGCTCCAGTTTCATACATGAAGCGCTCCATATCAGCGCCGAAAAGTAAGAGCAAATATCCAAAATACCCTCTAAATTAAAAAGGAAAAAAAAGACAAAAAAAAAAAGGACAAACCCACAATCGAAACCACACAAATCTCAACCTTCTCCCCCAAAAACTTCCCTCTCGCCCCCTCGCACCACCTCTCTCTCTTCCATCCCTGCTCTCTCTTTCTTCCCCTGTCCCAGAAGATGCACCCACTCACACCAGTTTCTCGCCCCCCTCCAGCCTATCGCATCCCCAGACTCGGTCCATGAAGCCAGGATTCGGGCATCAAGCCATCCATCACCGCCATGACATGGTGTCCCATCTCCTGTTCCTACTGGCAGCCAGGCCCCCGCAGGCTTTCTCTTAACTGGCAGCTCTCAGAATTACACATCTATCGATAAGACGCGACGCGGGGCCGAAGGCTGCATGATGCAGACTGGAACTGCATGATGCATATGCAAAATGCATCCTTCGTCACAAGGGAAGGTGTGTGGACGGAATGGCAGAGAAGGGGAAAAAAAAGGAGGACGGCCAGAGACGGGAGGGTTGCGCTTTTGACCAGGTGAGCCAGTCGGGGCAGGCTAATATCGTTTTATTTTCTCTATGCTACTTTGCTAGCTAGTAAAGGTACAACTGACAGTCGATCGCTGCGAAACCGTAAAAAAAAAACTGGAGGGCATCAGCATGTTTGAATTGCCGAAGTCGCTGACATGGAAGAATGTGGCGACCAAGACATGGAGGAATGGAAGCTGCTGATTGCGTCGAGCCCACCTCCGTTCATGTCGCCATGCAACCTTTTTGCCCGTCAGATGTAAGGGGTGTGCAGAGGTGCTGCAGCCAGGGCATGTTAATGTCACAAGCAGGACAAGGAGAAGAAAAAGTGCGCAGTTGCATGTTCCATCCAGAAAAAAAAAACTCCACTGATATTCATTATCGGGTATTATAAGGTATCGTAATCATAGTGTACAAGAAAAGGAAAAAAAAAAAAAAAAAGGAAAAAAAAAAAGTTCCAAAATAAGCCCAAGGAAAATAAAAACCAAATCATCGCTTTGCCCGCTCGTGAAAGAAAAAAAATAAATCCAAATGCCAAACACATGTGTTCTGTTCTGTTACCAATCCAAGTCCCTTTTTTTGTTTTTTACTTTTGAAAAAGGTGCTGTAAAACAAGATTGCTTTTTCCACCTCAAAGTAATACAGGGAATATGCTCAAAGTCATGAAGAAGAATATCTCGTATCAATACAAAGGAAAAGAAAAAGGAAAGAGTAGGCAGTGATATGATAATGCAGTGACAAAGGAAATAATAATAATAGGCAGAACAGATGATGACAGTAAAGGAAAATCATCCAATGCGTGGCTTCATTTACTCCCATCGGTAGACGCCGTCGTCGTAGACCACGCGGTGGCGGCGGCTGCCCGGCCCCACCGTGGCCCGGCGTCGCGGCATCATGCGCTCGGCCAGGCGCTGGCGCTGGGCCTCTTCTTCATCGCGCTGCTCCTGCTTGCGGGCCAGGTGGCGGGCCTTCTCCTCCCGGCGCTCCTCCTCGAAGCTCATGCGCCGGACGCCATCGGCCAGCTTCTTGACATCGTCGTCACCGCCAACCACGGCAGCGGTGGACTTGAAGGAGGAGGCGCGGATGGGAGCAGGGGGCATCGGCACCGGAGGGCGCTTGTTGATCTCGGCATTGGCTTTGGCGATGCGAAGTCGGATGCGGCGCTGTCGCTCTTCCTCCTCCTCGCGCTGCTTCTCGACCCGTCGCTCCTCTCGCTCGCGGCGGCGTCGAAGGACCTCCTCCTCATCGGCGCTGCTCCGTCCGTGGCTGTCGCGAGAGCTGGTGGAAGACTGGCGATCGTGCTTGGGAGTTCGGTGAGAAGGGGCGGCCTCGACTACCTCGATCTGGATGCGAGGTCGCTCCACACGCTCCACACGAGTGCGGTCGTCAACAATGACCGGCCGGCGGGAGAAGCTGGAGTCTGAGCCGCGAGGAGAGGAGCCGTAGACAGAAGGAGAGGCGGAAGCATTGGCGCTGACGTTGGGAGAAGGGGGCGCGGTGCTTGGGAAGTTGAAGGCGGTAGGAGGAGTTCGCGGGGTGGGCGGGCCTTCGACCAGGACGATGCGCTCGCGCCGTGAACCTCCGTCGTGGCGGTTCAGGTCAATGACCTTTTGTCCGTTGATGTAGACACTGGCAGAGCGGCGCCGTGAGCTGGATGTGCTGCGGCGCGATCGGTCGGACTCGTCCCCAGAGCGGTAGTTTGGCGTGCCAGACCGCGGGCTATAAGTAGGCGTGGGCGGGAACTGGCTGAGGAAGGGAGAGCTGGGCGAGGTGCCAAGAGGTGTGTCGACATGCTGGATAAACTGGCTGGGGTGCTGGAAGACGACGTTGTTGGAGCAGACCTTGCCGTGCCGTGATGCGGAGCAGAGGACGGGCTGGCGAGACTGTTCCTTGTGGCCGTCAGAGTAGACGTAGGTGTAGACGTTGGTGGTGCACATCGTGTCGGTGTTGCGACGGGTGAATGTGCGCGCCGTACGCAGTGGAAGTGGTGGTGACTGCGAGACGGAGTGTCCTTGCAATGGCAAGGCGCTCAGGAGGAGGGAGTTGGAAAAAGTAGTTGGTTGCTGCTAATGTAACTCTCTCTCTCTCAGGTGGCTGTGATGAATTGTTTTGCTCAAAATGCGATGCTGATGCTGATTCTGGTAAACTCTTTGTGGTTGTTGGTTGTTGGTGTAAGGATGAAAGAAGAGGAAGCGTGGGACGGTCGACAAAGGTGGGTATGAAGAGCCTTTTGTATAAACGTCTGTAGATTGAATGCCCTCCTTTGATCCTTGTCTGGAATGCAATGTAGTATAAAGAAGAACCTGTGGGGTTGCTGTGCGTATTGTTGCCTGGATATGCTGGATCGAGAATGAGGTGAGGGTGCCTCGCAGCACTTATAAAGACAAATCGAGGGAGTGTGTGAGAGCGACAAGAGGGCCCTGACTTGCATGGGCATTTAGCGTTGCAGCAGCAAAGACGACGGCCGCTTTTGGATGTCCTGGACCTGTCTCACACGCCCCCTCCACCCCGAGTGTCCAGCCATATCGTGTCTCGAGCCACTCTGACAGAGTCCTGGGGCACCTGAACCCCTGCCGTCTTTCCGCTTTCTGCCTGCCATGGGTGTGAGGGGAGTGGGCGTCCTCAGCGGCGAGGCATGTGAGGCATCTTTCTGTGCGCTAACGACAGAGCCAGAGAGCAAGGGCTTCTCCGATGACTCCCTCTTGTTCCCCGTCCCCACGTCGTGGTGTGGAGATGCGCAGCAGCAACACCAAAGAGCCAGTCCAATAGCGGCGCGGCTGAGCCCCCATCAGCCACGGGCGGTGATTTTCGTGTCTCCCAGTTCCTGAGCGGCCAGCCAGAAAGGGCATGGGCAATTGGGGAGGAATGGATTTTTTGAGCAAGGGTACGGAGTGTGCGCGCGATGACGGGAGAAAGGTTGCTTGCATCTGCTTGCTGCACGGAATAGTAGCACTATGTCAGAGACATCAATTAGTAGAGAATAGTACGGAGTATAGTATAGCATAGGATAGTTGGACGCAAAAGTCCGTACAGGCTGCCATCAATGTTGGGATCTAGCAGATGCGCATCGAGAGGGAGCCAAAAATCTGCTTCACTGGCAGCCACCGCAGGCTGCAGAATTTCGAAACAGACACGCGCGCTGAAAATAGCAGCACAGACGGCCTCCCGAGATTATTCTGCTGCATATGCGCTTATTCGAAACGACGCACGCCGCTGGCCAATAGCAGAGTCCAGCAGTAGCGAAACGCAGCAACGAAACGCAAGCAGCCCAGAATAGTCGAGGGCTACGAAAGACAAAGAAAGAAACAAGACCTGCACGGGCGGCTGATGAAGCTGGCGATGGAGCAGCAACCGGCTCCTGGTGCATATTCTAGCCCTACAACATCATCGAAGCCAGTTTCGGCTCCCAGCGGCAAGCCAAACTTCGAATCTGCAGCAGCGAATCATCGCAGCCTCGACCCATTGACCAACGAAAGACCGCGGTCCAGGCCGAGGATGCAGAACACACTTGACGCACGTCTCGGATCGCGGGACCTGACGGGATTGACTCATTCTGGCCTCTCTCTGCCTGGCAGTAGTTTGCGTGCACGTCTTCTTTCGCACAGTAGCACCAGCATTAGCATTCGCATTAGCATTGCCATTGGGTCTGGTGTTTGCATTGGCATTAGCACCACTTGGTACTGGCATTGGAATTAGTGCGCGTTCGTCCCTTGGAGCTGCAGCTGATGGTTGCAGCAATTCCGGGCGGGCAGGATACGGGAAGTGGCCTCTCTCTCTGCCTTGCGTCCCCATTAGCAGCATCACCAACTCACCTTGTATTATCGAATCGACAAGTACTGGTAGCATCAGAATCAGCAGTAGCATCGAACTCCAGGGATCGGCAACTATTGAAGCGGAGCTGCTCGGTTGAACTAACTCTACTGATGCCTTCTCAATTGTGGGCAAAGCAAAAAAAAAAGCCGATGACAGCCACAAAAGCTCAAAGTCCTACGAGGGAGCCAGTAGGAATCTGGCAGCTGCCAGCGGGAGACGCCGGGCGGAGGCAATGGCTGCGGTCCGCACCTGGGCGCTCCATGTTAGCGCGCTCCCCAGAGCCACCGCCAAAGCACTAACATCAACCGCTGCAGGGGCATCAATCATCGTTACCCCCGTCATGCTCACTAATTTCTAGGCCTTGTGGCCCTAGACTCCAGGCTCCTGCTTTTCACTGTCTTGCTTTTTTTTTTGTTTTCAGCCGCCTGGGCTGTGCTGCCTGCCCATGCCCCAGAAACCTGCCCAGTTTTTGTGGGCTCCCTCGCTAAGAGCAAAAAGAGGATCCTCGACCCTAGGACCTCCAGACCCTAAAGGGCCCCTAGCGCTAGCGAGCCACAAGCCACGAGCGGCCATGCGCCACAACCCGAGCGCTCTAACCTCTACTGCCTCTGCAACCCCCTCCAGCAGCAGATTTGCCGGCTGTCGGCCACTTTGGCGAGACCATCTCACATTTTCACTGCCTCAATCCGATGCTCGCCATGGCCGGTGAGAGGCAACCGGTTGAGCATGGAGACGATGATGCACCGATGGCGACACCCGATCGCGGCATCGCCAACTCTCCGGCCACAGCCTCGCTGACGTGCAGGAATCTGTCCGAAGAGCCTCATTTTCTCCATCGTATCGACCCGTTTGCCATCATGACGATATCGCGGCAAAACCTCAAACTCCCAAACCCCAAATCCAGACCATTGCAAAGTCCTAGATGCGCAAGACACCCTCTCGTCCACGACCTGCTACGCAATCACCAAACTAGCATCAATACCAGTGACGATTGCCAACTACCGGGCTGGCTAAGAAAAGAAGTCATGGGACTTGGTCCTGCATGCCCCATCCACCCACAACCGTCATAGCAATGACACAAGTCGCCTCTGCCAAGCACCAGCGCGTCTGCCTATCCAATATACGAGTGCCTGGCCTCTTATCCAGGCGACGTGATTAGTCGACAAGCGCTATCAGAGTCTCCGTTTCGGGGCCGATAGTACGCTCGCTTCTCTCACGAGTCTCACCGCGGTGACGCACAACCTGCTGCCGGACTCATTTTGCGTTAGTCCTCATGACCAAGGCGATCCGAGCCTACCAAGTGCCTACGTACATTAGGGTCCTCTGGGAAAGTGGCGAGAGGGTGCGGGTTTGACAGGGAGAGGCGGCCGTGAATGGCTTCCATTGGCTTGTGGCTGTCACCACCAGCTCCGACTTGCAGCCAGACTACGATTGACATTAAGCATCTAAGAGATATGGCTGCATCCTGTCGAGATGGCAACGACACCGCCAAGATTACATGTCTATACATGGCATTGTGAGTACGACGTTTCTGTTAACTGCAAGTATTCATCCATCTATCCCATATATCCCACTTCAATGCTGTCGGCTCAGTATGACGTCTTTCGCATGGCCGTCCACTTGTGGTGAAATACCCTGCACAAGAGAACCGTAGTCACCACCCCAGTCCGTATTGCTACACCCACCGCGATAATACGTTCTAATTGCATACGCATTCACATCAAACGTTTTCCGCTACAAGCACATTTTCTCTTACCCGTAAGCACTCCCTCAGAGCCGTCATAAGCAGCAGAACTATTAGGGGCCCTCCCTTTTGAACGCTGCCTGCATTTCCGGCTCCATCGTCAGCACTCAACCTATTCGTCCAGCCAGCCGTGGCGCTCCGCACAAAGCGGCCCCCAAACCACCACTGCACCTTTTTTTACACTCTTCATCCATATTTGGACTCCTCAGCGAGGGCGGCCTCCCTGTGGCGTCTGCAATACGAAAGACGCTCTCCGGATACTGGGAGCTGGATGGGAATGCGCGAGACAGCAACCATGAGAGAGGAACAGCAAAATGTCTTGGTATCATCACAGTAGCCTTCACTGCATCTATACACTGCGCATTCTATCAAAAAGTGCGATGCAACCTGCACACCAACTCTGAATGCTCCCCTTTTACCCACTCCCGCTTTCATACCATCATATTCTACAGTCCTTGATTCGCCCGTTCTTCATGTACGAGCATCTCTGCACTACGACTAACTAACCACACGCAAAGCAGGCATCCAATCCCATCGTCTCCGTTCCTCATGCATGCAAGGACGGGCCAAAGCAGAGACAAAAGGGGGGGTGTAGACTGCGACCGCCTCACAGAACCGGCCGTCGCTCATGATTCCCACACCCCTCCTCCCTAGCCCCGTCTCTCGCCCTTTGACATTCATGTTTTATATTGCATGCCATACCTAAACTGAGACACAACCATTAATTGTTCGCTCGCTCTTTTCATTTTCGCTGTCTCGGCAACCTTTTTTCTCCTTCTCATTGTTGAAAGGGTAGTCAGCCCTGTCGACCATATTTGTGCGCCTTGGGGGGCCCTCTCATCTGACCCATTTCGGCTTGATGTGTGAAGCGAAGCTGCAGTTTGCCGAAGCGCGAGCCATTCGGACGGCTTCCGCTGGGTCACTTGGTCTCTTTTGGGAGGGAGCACGCCGCACTGAAAATTTTCTTGTCATGTTCAAATTTTTTTTGGGGGTTTTTGGGTTTATTCTTGACTTTTTTTTGTGGTTTGGCATGTGAGATTTCGTGAGAGTGTGCTAACCACGCCACATCAGCCACATTATTAAGTCTCCATTGCTAAAAGTGACACCGGACAAAAGAATAGTGAGACAAAAGGAAATAATGCATAGTTTGGAAGAATGAAAGCATTCCACTGCGAGGCGAACAATGCAATAGTCAACGATGTCTCAGGCCAGATCCAGCATGCCCATACAAGCCGGCCCTTGTCTCTGCCGTTTCCGTCGTGTCGGAATCTGCCGCTCTGGCCACATCGGTTTTTTGACGCGCGCCTCCACAGATCCCATTAATGGCTGTTTCAAATCGTTCGGGTTACCGCTCCCAACCCTGGCCCATTGTCCCAACGCAGCGGTCCAGCTTTGAGGTTTCACGGCCTTGGCTTGCTTGGCCTGGAGGCTTGAAGCTGAAGCGGGCTGGCAAGCAACTGGTGTTTCACTTACCCCGTACCCCTTCTAAGGATCGTCCTGAGAAGATAGGACAATAGAATAGACAAGTAGGATGTAATGTGTGATCCCTGTGTCTGTTGGCCGACAACCTTATTTTGCGGTCGCGATATCGGCCCTGGAGGAGTTGGTGGCCATCCACTCATCGACGGCATTCTTTAATTAGAACGGCGAGGGCGATTTCCAAGCGCTCGGGCTTCGTCAGCGCCTGTCGCGAGATCGTGGCCAAGTCTCTCAGCCACGATCCTCCTCTGTCTCGAGGGCATGGGCTGACGCTGTGGTTGCATGTCACGCGTTCTCGGCCTAGGCGCCTGGATTTTTCATCCAGAGGCTAGAGTGTCGCATGCCCAGCGAATCACATGACGAGCATGTTCTATTGCGACTTGGGTCGAAGTACGGTTGTGGAAGTTGCCGTTGATTTGAAGAGTAGTTGTAAACTCTAATAGTTTGAACATGAAAGATATTCACTGCTAAACTGATTTGTGTATCTGTTGGCACGTAGATGCCACCAAATCTTAACATATAGCTGAGAGTCGAGTGTCGACGTGGATGGTCTATCTCTTGAGTAGTGGCTTCGATGTTGACGACTACGGCAAAAGGAACTTTCCGAATTTGAAGCCTCAAAAGGTTAAAGTCATCTAGTTAAAAGTAAAGTATGTAATGATTGTAAACAAATGCCAAACAATCATGTATAAAACATGTGCTCTTCGTGAAATCCGTCTCTCTATCGCTCACGCTTCTCACGCTTCTCAAGTCTGCTCACTCTACTTAATCTATCCAATCTATTCAATCTGACTACTCTGTTGGCTTTACCTGCCCCAACTACAATCATCTCCAAAACTATCTAATCTACAAGCCATAACCGTCACCCACCTCCACAATATTGATCCCAATGGATTCTACACAACAGGTCTTTTTCAACCGCACCTTGAAATTCTGCAACGCAGCCTGGTTGCCTTCAGAAGCCCGTGAAGCCAGCTGCCAGCTCACCATACAAATCGAACACGCCGCGTTTTATCTTATTGCCCTGGGTCTACTCGTCAACTGCCTGTTTTACTGCGGGGACTTGAGCCCAAAGGTCAGAAGATGCTTGATTTTCGTGTTGATGCTTTTCTACACCCACTGTACGTACATTGCGGCGTATGGCATATTGACGCTTGAGAGGTTTGAGGATTCCGTGTCGCGAGCACACGCGGGTGTCTTTTAATAGGCATGTTATACCTTTTTGGTGGAATGGATTCCTGCAGATTAGCCAAGCAACTGGGCCCGAGGGGGGGTGGGGGTTACCAATATTTGGTGATGATGGGAGAGGTGTTGGGAATTAGATTTGTATTATATGCGTCTGTTTTGCTGTTGAGATTACTTTATGTAATTGTTCTTGGACTATAACTGATGCCTCGAACTAGTTGTGACTGCAGAATGGAGCGCAATTTCTATGTGAAATGGTCCCCTGGAGGCAACATCAGGTTGATACATCGAATAAATTGCCTATCGGGGTCTATATATCCTCCTCTATGAACCACCTGCTCTCCTTCTATCCCCACAGTCTAGCTTAACATTCCACTTTGCAACACAAAGAACATTGCCAGTCCCAAAATGCCAATCGTCGACGTGAAGGAGCATGCCGATGGAGATCTGTAGGGACACGAGATTTGCCTCCGCAGTGATGGGTGCAACTTCTGTGGCTGTTTCCGCTACCGTCTCCTCAGTTTAGTCGTTATTTGTAGTCTCGCAGTTTGTCATTATCTCTCTCGGGCAATGCATACTCAATAAATATGCTGAAATCAAGAGGTCTCCCATGGCTGTAGCAGTGAGACCGTCTAAATGAGTATTCATGTAAGATTATGGAAGCGCTCAAGGCCGCCTCTCTGGAGACGAAGTCACAACGTCCTACGGTTCCCTTGTGGACTCTAGCATAATCATGCGATGCATGATGGCTTAATACTACCATAACTATCTTCAACTATTACCATGCTTGGCTTTATAATGTTAGTGAAACCTTTTTGGTTTATAGTTCATCGATCGTGCCATAGACAGGGACAGCTTGTATGCTGAAGAAGGGATCCGAAACGCTCCTCTGTGATTTTCGGCTATGAAGATGATAAAAGCTCCAAACTCGCAACATGCCAAAAAGATATGATTATGGAAGTACTAGCTGGTCTCCAGAGATGATGCATATCTCAGTGGTAACTTAAATGCAGAGGTACTAGTCGGTACCCGAGTTCGCGTGGATGATACCAATTGCAACTCTAGCAAGCCTACCCCTGACTGTGGCTATCTAGTCGTAAGGAAACCAAGAAATAATTAGAGACTTTTTAATTCAAGCGATCAAAAGGCCTTATATGAAGCTACTTATAGTACAATGGACTTTTCTCAATCGCATCAATTTCCTGCTCAGTGTTCTTTGGTATATCGTCCGCAAACCAGTCCTTCACTTGAGTCACGGCCTGTCTAGCACTTTCAGCAAACGACGCCTCAATTAGAGATTCCCTGTGTATCTTCAAGATTGTCGTGCAGAGCTTGTCCTCAATCCGGCGGTTGGGGCGATGATACGGCGGCTCACCCACTGTGCTGAGCTCTTCGACAGTGGCAGCAATGAGGTTCATCACGGCCAAAATGCGGCCCTTCTCATTAGTTAGGCCATTGGACATTAATCTCAATACGGATATTATCCTTTCTGCCCTAATAATAGCTCGCTGGACAAAGGGCCGATTTTTCTGGGTCCGCCTAAGAGTTTGCTCTCGGAGTTGAAGGTCACGAACTTTACTTTCGGCCCTTTCTAGGATTAAGTAGGCCAGATCACCAGCTTGCTGAAGTTGCTCAAGTGTTGATGCAGGCCCACTCAGAATCTTTCCGTAATTTATTCCATCCTGTTCAAAGCTCTCATTAGTTTGCGCGCTCTAGACTGTGTGAACTAAGAAAGAAATGCGCCTACCAGAATGATGCCTTTCTTGCCTGGTGCACTGCGCTCAGTGGCAGTATCCATAGAAATTGTTTGTAATTTGGTCAGAAGTGAATTTTGGGCCTCCTGATACGACTTTTGGTCGACATCCATCTGGTCAATAGCTGCTTGGACATCTACCTTCAATTGGTCAAGTTCCGCTTGTTCCGCATCCGTCTCTTCTGTAAACTGAGCTTTCTTATCCTTTAGCTCCTTTTCAATTTCGAATAACTATAAAGGTGATTGACTATATTAGCTCCAATGCATATAATCAAGTAGAAAGTGAATACTGTACCAGGCTGAGATCCGGAGTGTTTTCAGAGCTCTTCAATTCGTCCACTCCGTTTCCGATAAGCTCTGATGCGGACTCAATGATGGCCTTGCGACGTTCGTTGGTTTCTTCATTTCCAGTGTAGTCGGGCCAAAATTCGAGAAGTTCGTTGAACTTGGCAAGCCCGCTTGAAATTCCCTCCAGTGCATTTGTAACCCCCTGATCAGCGGTTCCGCTGAACTTCATCTCCAAATCATGCAGACGATCCTGTAGTGTGATGAACTCCTGCATCCATTGAGGTAGATCATCATCCAAACCCGGGCGTTGAGGCGGCTTAGGCGGCTTGATATAAGGTGACCAATCAACAGCGTAAACTTGGTTGGAATGGTCCTTGAGAGTCCATTTACACTCGCTAGTAGCTGCATCCCAGATTTTAACAGTGTAGTCGTCGGACGCTGATGCAAGTTGTATGCTCTCTGGCGCCCAGGAGAGAGCCTTTATCCAATTGGTGTGTCCCTCAAGCACTGATTTACAGGCATATGTAGCGGCATCCCAGATCCTGATTGTATTATCGTCTGCTGCTGATATGAACAGTTTGCCATCAGGAGACCAAGCAACCGCATTGACCCCGTCGGTATGACCACCCAAATTTAACGTGCAGTTGCCCGTGGCTGGATCCCACAATTTGATTAAACGATCGCCTGCTCCAGATGCAAGAGATTTACCATCCGGTGACCAGGCAACGGAAAAGATTCGACCTGAATGGCCTGCCATCGTTGATGTACACTCCCCTGTAGATATGTCCCAGATCTTGACCGTGTTGTCATCCGACCCTGAGACCAGCCTTGCACCATCCGGAGACCAGGCAATGGTCATAATCCAATTTGTATGCCCTTTAAGTGTGGTAGTGCACTGGGATGTTGCCATATCCCATATCTTGACTGTATAATCACTCGACGACGACGCGATTCGAGTTCCATCAGGCGACCAAACAACACACCAGACCGTCTGATGGTGGCCGTCGAAGGTTGACTTGCATGAACCCGTGTTTGGATCCCAGATTTTGACAATCCCATCGTTGGATCCTGATGCGAGTTGCAGACCATCGGGTGACCAGGCAACTGAATAGACCGCTGACTCGTGGCCATCAAGGGTTGTCTTGCAAACGCCTGTTGCAGGATCCCATATTTTCACTGTCTTGTCGTAGGACCCTGATGCGACGTATGTGGGATTTTCTGAGCCGGAGGCGGCCTTGCCTTGATCCTCAAAGGTCTTGAGTAATGACTGATACTGGGTGATGGGTAGATCACCAACTTTTGCAACAGGAATCGCCCAACTGACCCAGTCATTGTGGCCTTCTAACGTCGATAAACATTGGCCAGTAACAGGATCCCAAATTTTGATTGTTTTATCACCCGACGCCGATACAAGCCATGCCGCATCAGGTGCCCATGCAACTAACGCAACGGTATTGTCATGGCCTTCGAGTGTTAAAGTGCACTGACCCGAGGTTGCATCCCATATCTTGATAGTGTTGTCATTTGAACCTGAGGCGATACGGACTGTATCGGGAGACCAGGCGACTGAATAAACTGAGTCGCTATGGCCTTCGAGTGTTAAAATGCATTGTCCCGTGGCTGCATTCCATATCTTGCTAGTATTATCATCTGATCCTGATATAAGTCGTGTAGCATCTGATGACCAGATGATTGAGTTTACACAATTGCCATGACCCGTGAGCGTTGATATGCATTCACCTGTAGCTGCATCCCATACCTTGATGGAACTGTCATCTGATGCCGATGCAATCTGTGTAGCGTCCGAGGACCAGGCGATTGAATTAACACAATGGTCGTGGCCTTTGAGTTCTAATAAACACTGGCCTGTATACGGGTTCCAGATCCTGATTGTATTGTCATCTGAAGATGCGAGCCGCGTGCTATCAGGAGACCAGGCAACCTCATTGGCGCCGATTGCATGACCATCGAGCGTCGATATACACTCCCCCGTAGCTAGATTCCAAATCTTAACAGTCTTATCGTCTGCAGCTGATGCAAGAGACAGAAGGCTTGGTGACCAAGCAACGCAGTTAACGCAATCAGTATGCCCTTCGAGTGTCGAGATGCACTGAGTTGTGTCTCGATCCCAGATCTTGATCGAATGATCGCTAGACGCTGATATTATCCATGGTGTATCCATTGTATTTCAATCACTATGGCCTCTAAGTTTTGACTTGCGTAGAGCAATTGTGTGAGACTTGATTGTGTTGTTAAGTAACTCCAAGGAGTGGACCTGAAGAAGGACGAATATTATGTTATGCTATCTAGATCTGGAAGGGCTACGATGGCATATTATACTTATTTACACTTGAGCTGAAGGCTTAGCGCTTGAACAATATGTTTGCCTCATTTGAAGCGCGCTCTTCTCCGAGTGTTTACTCCGGAATCCTTAGCATGGTACTTGCCCCGTACAAACTGGCATCAATGAATCGGATTCGGAGGAATGGCTAAGACAATGACACGTCACGATCGCGAGGGTACCATATTCTGGGGAGTTTTAAGTGGAATCTCCAGTCTGTCTTAGGTTGGCACAGCCAGTCCAGCCAATAGTTATGCGACACGTCCTTTTCGTATATTAGTCGCATCTGCGGTTGCAGCAGCCAGCTCCAACAGGATGCAATCATATTGTAGATGGTAATTTGAATAGAACAAAAAGGGCAATCTGGAAGCAGCTGAAATCTGTCGGCCCGCTGAAGATATTAACTCAATGGGGAAAGTTCAGCTAGCCACGTCTAGTTGGCTCTAGTCCTGCTTGGGTTTGCGTGAGGGGTCATTGCTACCATTCAAGCATTGCTCGTCCTCGGGGGCAGATTAAAGAGCTCCCATCACTGTCAGAAAGGGCTCAGAGGTAGCATATGAGTTGACTTGGTGGTGAAACAGCTGAACTGGAAAAAAAAAATAGTTGACGCTTGTTGGTACATAGAATGCAAGTAACGAAATAGAGAAAGAAATAAGCAAAGTTGTACCGTTTCAGTTTCAATCCTGTTAACAAAAGTTCTGCTCCTAGATACAAATGCTAGGTGGTCTGAGATGTCAAGTATGTACAGTTAAACGAGATAAAGCCCTTTGGAATTAAATATATACAGAAAAAGTGCCGAGTGTGTGGTGATCAATAAAAAGAAGATGACATAACCTCAACGGCGGTTAACTCCAACCAAACTGAGAAACTCGTTGCGCGTCTTCTCCCGCCGCTCAAAGCAGCCCAACACGCAGCTAGTTATGGTAGTGCTAGTTGTCTTCTGCACGCCACGCATAACCATGCATAAATGGCTTGACTCCATCACCACAGCTACGCCTTGGGGTTGCAAGACTTCGAATATAGCGTTGGCTACTTCCCTAGTCAAGCGCTCTTGAATCTGCAGTCTTCGAGCAAACATCTCGGCAATACGCGGCAGCTTGGAAATGCCAATGACTGCGTTATTGGGGATGTAGCCAATATGCATCTTTCCTGTAAAAGGCACCAAGTGATGCTCGCAGACTGAAAATACGTCTATATCCTTGACGATCACCATCTCGTTATGTCCTTCTTGGAAAATCGCTCCATTCACAATGTCTTGTATATTTTCTTGATAGCCTTTTGTGAAGAAAAGCATTGCTTTCGCATATCGCTCGGGAGTGGCTAGAAGCCCTTCTCGGTTGGGATCCTCGCCGATGCATTCAAGTAGAGTCTGGACAGCAGATTTCATTCGCTCAAGTCGCATCGCTTTGCTTTCGTCATTCTCTTCCAGGCGTTCGCGCGTACCGAAACTGGGTCGGCTAAGGCCGTCGAAGTCGATCACGGGGCTGTTTGTGCGAGTCAAGGATGTTCCGGCATTTGCTTTTGCTCTGCCGTTTTCGCCATCTAAGCCGTCCTTTTTCGATTGATCATTCTCTCGACGAGAAGGATCTTTTCTCTGGCGCCTGGATTGGGGCACATCGCGGACATCGCGTGCGGGCTTTCTCATGCTCGGTCGTCTCCTACCGCAGATGTTAGCCATTGTTGTTGCGCTGACGAAGAGTCTCTCTTACCTCCTGTTGTTTTCATCATTCTTATTATTCCTTTGCCCCCTTTTTTCATTTGATGACAAGTCAGGGGAACCGACCGCATTTGTTGTTGTCTCCAATTGATCCATTTTTTGGGCAATTTGGTATGTTGATGATGTCTCTGGAACACAAGTTCACTAAAAATTTTTAGCAAATGCTGCAGTTGCAAGTTATAGTCATACCCGCCGATCGGACACTTCGGCGTAGCCTTAGGTAATCAGCTTAGTAGCCTGCGTTGCTAAGTTGGCTCTAAATCTCAAAAGAACCGAAATATCGGAATGAAATGCCAAAAAAAGAACCGCACATGATCTAGTGTCTGAAATAGAGTTTAATCAATCGGTGACAACCAGTACTTTGGAGACGTGCCTATTTCCAGGATATTTTATAGTAATCATTCAACGTAGTTGAAGCAATTTTAATATGAGTAATAAATAGCGGTTGTGTACCATGCAGGTATGTGCATTATTGTATCTGTACTTTGTACCTAATGGAGTAGGATTCTTATTACGAGAAACTCTTGAGGATTACTTAAGGCTCCGCCGAAGTAAATGTCATCGGCCTAATGAATATTACATGACGATCTGTTGTCGGGGTTTTTGCAAAGAAATAATTTGGTTCTCCTAAAGAATAACAAGTGATAATCCAGATGCGGATAACTCAACATTCTCCCAAGGGATTAACCCTGGTTCGGAACTAAGCTATTGTTTAATGTATTCAGCATCGAGCCCTAGCTACAAAGTACGGGGCATCTGTCATTCTCAATGATGGCGCTACCCTGTGACACATGCTCTTCGCAAAACCAGCGCATACAGCAATCAGAGATGCAGTCAAGTCTGATATAGTTTGAGCTAATGCAGATATAGAATGTACTATAGATATGCTATCGAATTTTTGCATCCGGCTTCAACGCGTCTAATCTTAGTGGTGAGAACCTGCCACTTCATTTTATTCAGTCGTGTAGACTAATATTCTACCCCGTCTTTTCTTATCCTCTTCTCGCCCAAATGCTTCTCTCTAATGTGCCTACTCACATTATCATCGCGACTAAATGTGGAAGGGCATAATGGACATTCTCCGTCCTGTGGAGCAATCCCATTAGCAGGGTCACTTGCAAACCCCGGATGCACAACCCAGAGATGACGCCTCATGGTTTTGTTATCACTAAAGCGTTCTGCACAAATAGTATAACCCTTCTTATTAGCCTGACAGTGTATATGAGGGTCGTGCTTTTTTCGAATGTGTTTACTAACGGTAAATTGTAAGCTAACACTTGACTTTTTCGAGCTCGGAAATAGAGGTAGTCTCATATTTATACGTACTTCAGATCGCATTGTCGATTAAATGTCTGATTACAGCCCTCCCAGTCGCAATTAACCTTTCTGTTCTTAGGGGGGGAGTGTTTCAGTGATCTTTTTCTCTTCTTTCGCGGCTTCTCTCCTTTGTCCCCAGAATCATCGGATGGCAGGCAGCTGTCTTCCTGATTCTTTGGACTTGGCATTTGGGATTGACTACCTGCGTCAGGCATCACTGGAAATGCGGCCTCTGAAAAGTCAATAAAAGGGAGAAAGTCAGAATCTGAGGCTACACGTAGTAAAGAATTAGAGCTAATTATACTGTATATCTTCGTAATCACTTACTTCCGTAGTCCGGCTCCGTGAGATCCTCAAAGACTACTTGGGAAGTACCACCACGTGGTGCCTATAGGCTCTCATCCGGGGAGTTACTTGGCCAAGAGTCTGCAGAATTTTCATGTGCTTGTGCTTCGTGTGGAATTTGCTCCAGAACGAACGCTTGACCCGGCAGTAGCTCTGAAGCAGAGTTATAAATAGCTTGCATGTGAAGTTGGCTCGGAGCAATGCATTCCAGCAACACACTCGCTGTGTCAAGGTTACTCCAATTATGCGTAGAGCCTGTTAAAGGGTCTGAGCTATCCATGTGGCCAACCGGATTAGTATCACCGTAAACATAATAGTCATACCCCTCTCCCCCCTGGTGTGATTTCGACGATGGGGGGTTCAGAGCCCACCCATTACCGGGCGGATAGGATGATCCCATGTTACAAGACAGGGGCAATACTGCGGGAGGCCTATAATCTCCATCAGTGAAGCCGTCCGTGCTCCTGATTGCTTATATTAAGCAGAGAGTATTACGCACTAATAGTCAATAGCCTAATACAATGTGAAGATGTGTAGCTATAAGCCACGGTTTTGTTATGTATTTCGATAACGAACAAAGTATTGGAAGAGAAGCAAGCAAATAATCGAGGAAGATAATCTGTATATACGTATTTATTTATTAAGAATACTGGTAATCGAATTATTCATAGAGACTTGCTTATGCTGATATACGTTTCGAATTATTGACTTATCGGTTAATCAGTTCATGCAGATACCTCTGAGACACCTGTGTAAGGGTTTATAGTACTAGCAATCTCCATGGCACCCATCGGAGTCACACTTGGCCGCTGCATGCAACACCAGCAGCCATCAGCAGAAAAACACGTATGGATGCTAATATACAATTTAACCAATTCTTTTCCTTCTTTTCCTTTCAAAGTGATATATGCGCGTTGGTGATATGCTGGCGCAGTTTGAATCCCACGTATCGCCAAGCGCCCTACTACGCCGCATTTTGACCATCCGAAACTGACCAATCATAACTGCAAGGCAGCCTAATCTCAGTGCGTCTAATGCATGAGCTAATGCGAGTTTTGCAAAGACGCAGAAGGCTGAGACGTCATAAAGGGAGGAGTATGCTGAAATTTGGTCGGCCTCCAAATGGTCGGCCTCCAAAGGTACCTCTTCGGTGTTGGCTTCCCAATATGCACTGCTTGTGGTTGGCCTCCAAGGCGCATTTACAGAGTTTGGAGTTTGCAATAGCTTTCTGAGTAAATTGACGACACAATACATGTAACCTAGCTACGGAGTACCTAAATGGATATATAAGAGGCATCTCTGACTGTTTGAATGAATGTTTGGATCATCAAGATTTCAACTCCGGGTTAGATATCAATCAACGTAGAAGCACCTTATAATTATTCTTTGTCTGTTGAGTAAGTTTCTCCCACTAAATACGAAGGACGCTACTCTCTAATGCTACTCTTTAGTCAACATCTGCACTATGAGTTCCTCCTCAACCTCTCATCTTACCACGCCCCTCAACCGAGATGCACTTGAACAACTATCTCACCTCTGTATTCTCCTTGCAGCTGCCAATAAGTCATGCATGGAAAGAGATGGTGTCAAATACGCTTCAGGTGATAGTAGCAAGGGTGCACCCCTGACGGAATTCCAACAATATCTTTCTAAGCTTGCCTTGATCTGTGATACTGAGAAAGGCAAGCTCACTATGACAGCACTGGCTTGCTTGGAGGGAGCTAAAGGTCCTGAATATATATTTGCTTCCAATTCCAGGAAGCCGATGGAACTCGACCACACCAAGTCGTTCCTTGAGAGTCTACTGGATTATATTGTAACGAATCCGGATAAACATAAGCCTAAAACGCACAGAAAACAAGTACTTTGGCGGATCCTTAAATTCAACTTTGGAAAGCTAGATTACTACTTGCACACTCTAGCTACTGTACTGGACTGCTGCATTAACGAGTGTGACGTCGTTAGAAGACCTGCTGGTAAGTATGATGAAACGCTGCCAACAGTTATTATATTTTTTTTATATTTTTTTTATATTTTATTTTCTCATTTTCCTTTTCGGAGCCATTGCCATAACTCTAATTTGTACTCCAGATCAACAAATTCTGAACCGGCTATGCGAGTTGCAAAAAAAAGTCAATTTTCCTCGAGACATGACCACAGAAATTTCCAAATCCAAGTGTAAGCGATGTCTCATTATAATGTCATCCAGGTCAGTATTAATA